>JAQFYT010001332.1:0-17047 GCA_034694925.1 Ceratophysella denticulata
AGAATTATGATTGAGCACATTCTGGAAAGAGGAAGAGTTGCCGCACAATAGCTGGAATCGAAACTCCTGAAAAAAAAATCCAAACATGTTTCGAACCGCCGCCATTTTGCTTTCAAGCAATCAAAACAAAGTTCTTGATTCCAGCTATTATTAAGCAACTCTTCCGATTTCCAAAATGCCCTCATTCGTCTAGATCGGTCCACCCGTTCTTGCCTGATGTCTCGTCAAAGCCCACCCTTAAACCTAAAACCAAACCACACCAGTTTGGAATCCATAATGCAGCACGTGCTCTATTGAAGCATCGACCAATTAAATTCCATAGACGAAGTAGTCCTCGCTTTTTTGTTGGGAACTAAACTCAACATTTGTTCCGTTTCCCGGCAATAGAGTAGTCGTGCAATTGCATGTTGAAGTATGAATCTCTGCTTAGGAAAGCATTCAGTAATCATAACCAAGGCCAAGTTAAGGGCACTTCTTTGAGCAACTAAATAGGAAGACACCAGCGCAGCGAAGAGACACTAGTCAGTATAGTTTCCGGCTACTGTACATTTAACCTCTGTACGTCTACTAATTGTTGCTAGTCAGTGATCTCGTCACTTCATTAGAAGTCCTAGTGTTTTGGCCTGTTAGTAATTATAACCTGTAATTATAACATGTTAGTAATACAATATTTGATTGACAAATAAATAAAAAACATTCGTTGCACATCACATGGTAAAATATGAACTCCGGAAGCTATTTATTTGTACACGCCTAATTTTGTATATTTTCTCCCATTCTGGTGTCTCCCTATTATCGCTGATGACATGTCACAATCTCGATCGGTCAATATATTTAGCTGGCGGAATTTATTTAAACGAGCAGCTGGATTATTGAATTTTAAGGCTGCCACGTTTGACAGTGAAGGGTATGTACTTATAGCTATTTAACTAAACTGTCAGGACACATAATTTATTTTCTCAAGTATTATGAGTATTTAGGCAGTAATTTAAGCAACGGTTTATTTATGCTGATTAAATTCACGAAATAATGCTCTTCTCGTAATCGTTAAATCAATAGTGCCCGAGTAATATATTAAATTGGTAGATGTGATTTGCTTTTTATTGAATGAAAATTTAGGAATTGGTAGAATTAGTTGAGCAAATAGTTCACCCGATCATCCGTTGGCAGCCACGCGGCAGATCACACTTATAATCCCAGTTTAACTCCAGGAATAAAACTTTCTCTAGATAGACTAGCGCTCGTGTTTCGGGTTATTATCAAATGCTTATTATAGCTCTTATCTAATTAAGAATCAAATGTCAATTTTAGACTGCAATTATTAAGTTCCACGATTTCATAAACTAAGCAATTCAGTTTAAGCGCAAATCAAAGTTCGGCTGAATGAATTGTCAGCTAATCTATCGATAATTGCTGTATAAATAACCGCTAAACTGATAATACTCAAGGAGCATTAATTATCACCGTTAATTTCTGGAGGTTAAATCAAACATCACAAGTAATTATGTTATAAAGTAAACAACAAAAACCTGTCAAAAACCCCTGCCAGACACGAAGACAGACGTATCTTACATAGAAATAAGCCGTTTCCAGTCGTTCTCTAAACATTCGCTGTAAGTGTAAGTAGGATTTAGGAAAAACATTCAGGAAAAATTGAACTCAACAACAATGTTCAGCAAATTGGAATTACAAATATTTCAGTCCTACGCTCAGATTTGCTGCTTTACTGGCATCATTCCAATGGATTACAATACCCAGACTCGAAAACTGAGTTTAACAAACTCCAAATTCAAGCATTTTATTTCGAAATCCTATCTATTGTACTCTGTTCTTTATTTAATATTCGTAGTATCGCGGATCCCTCATACGGCGAACATCAAGAAGGAAAACATCGTAGTTTTCGCGTTGTACATAATTGCTAATGGATTTAACATAAGTTTCCATTTGCCCGTTGTCAGGGTTGGAGCAGACTTGGCATATCTCTTCAATCAGCTGGTGGATTTCAATTTGGAAAATGGTGAATATTTGAATTATAGATATAATCCTGCTTAGAATAATTATGATGTTGGGAGGATGAAATCCTTGCTTAAAACACTATTGAACAGACCACTTTCGTGAGTTGTTTTGTTTATTAGGTAAGATTAAAGACATTTCGAGCAAAACATCATCGACACCATTTACTGTTGCAGGAAGTGCATTTGTGCGCTCCATGATGTTCAACTTATCATTACGACGGTATTGACGAGCTGATAACAATACTGTAGCATATGATGTTGCAAGTTTACGTGGCGAAATGCCAGTAGGTTTAGCCCAAAGAATAATATGCCCTTTAGAAGTTATTCATCGCGCATTAGTTGTGCATCCAATATTGCAATAAAAAAAGACAGGCTTACTCTGTATTACATTAGGCTTATTTCCACTCTTTAAATTGTTTGAAATTTATATTTACAAAGTATGAAATTCGTTTCATTGCGCAATGAGTTTACTACTTCCAAATAACCAGATTTAAAGATTTTGTTTTGCATTTTTTGTGTTCGGTTGATTTAAATAAAACGTTCGATACATAAAAGCTTAAAAAACGAATTTTCATCGCGCAACGAATTAGCTGCAATTTATAAGAGATTCAGGAGGAAAGTCTGCCACTGACGTGAACTGTATGTGATGCCAATGCGGACATCATAAATCATTATCTCATTAAAAGCGTTTAAAAGACCTCTAATTAGTTAAATTAACAATTGATTTAATTAAGCTAAAAACATCAGCTTTAAGTAAATATATTTTGGTTGTGGATTGCTCATTATCATTATACATTATTCCATCAACTCTTTATAATTATAACTACAGGACGGAAAAGTTTGGACAAAGAGTATTCTAATTCTAATTTTCGGGAAATGGTATTGTTCACTGTGTGCTTCACGTACACATTTGTCTGTATTTGCCTTGGAACATTATTCCTAATGATTCCCAACAATCCAAACTTTATCTATTCAATCCTTCCCGAAGACCGAAAAACAATTACAGCCTATTTTGTATTTGGAATCCTGGAACTCGGGTACATGCTCAAGATTTGCGTCGCCTGTGCCTTCGGCATGGTATTTAGCTTCGTTTACTTCTTCACAACAAAATTCTGGCTCAAAAGTTTGGTAACCTTGCGGTAACAACTGACGTTTAAACTGGTATGATAGTGTATTTAAATTTGAACCTAATCCATTTACATATCCTGCACAGGTTTGATATTCCCGAAGAATGCCAGCATACGACATCTGTGTGTTACAGAGTCACTCGTATCCGCCATTTCTACGATACAATGACGCTGCTGAATGAGCTCTACAATCGCATTTGGGGACGAGTCTTCGTTCCGTATTTGAAACTCTGCTTTGCATTTGATACAGTGGCAACTTCATTTGCAACCGTACGATTTAGAAACGAGGCTCCACTTGTTATCTACGTGTGGTGTCCGTTTATGGCCGTTTGGGCCTTTGCAATGGTAATGCTCGTGTGCTCCACGATGTCGTATCTCTACGAAAAGTCAACATGTCTATGCCAGGACTACATGCATGCTCTCGTGAACCAACGACCAACTAGAAAAGAAGCCACATATGTGAAGCGGAAATTGGCATCGTGTCAACCAATCAAATGTCAAATTGGACTATTCTATGTCATGAAGAAAACTACAGTTCTGTCCTTCATAGAGAAATTGTTTAGCTCAACATTCTTTCTTTTGCTCAATTTCTAAAGGGAATTGGTATACTGTGATCGAAAAGCACTAGGTACTGCTTTGAAATGGGTTTGACAAAATCTATGTTAGCTGTTTGAACAAAGATGTTTCCGGTGTACTGGTGCAGGAGATGGCGGAGGAAAGTAAAATATTTAGACTTGTGACAATCTGTAGTCTGTTGTCACTTAGCATAGGTATGAAACAATAGAAGTATCAAGTAAATTATACGAAAGCTTAGATAAGTAAAGAGTTGGTGAGCTGTGACAATGATGCAGTCAACGGACAACTTCTATAGAGCGTGTATCTATAGATTGACTTGGAAGTCATATATTGGTGCTTCTTTCAAAAGTCGTGCATTAATTCTTTTTCTCCGCTAATTCAGGCTTAAATATATATGTATTTGTATTCTTTTGTGGCTTTTGACCTTTTTAAGAGTTTTTGGGAAAAATATGCTGTTTATAAGTTTTTCCTTCGCGCAGCAAGTTTGCTTCCAAATATGCTGCCTTGAATACCGATTCTGTATTCTCTTGTAGAGTTTGAAGATCTTTAAACAATTTTGCGCTTCATCCTTTTTTATCATTAACAACAAGTTTGCTGCCATGTGTAAAGCATTTATTAGGGAATATGGCGAGAGACCGACAGGACATCCCAGTAGATCTTCTGGGAAAAGACTTAAATAGAAGGACGGGCAAATCGTGATTACGTATCACATGTAATTCCGAACATAACTTCAGATGGATATAGAAATACCTAGTTAATTTATTATATCAAAAGGAAAAAAATATGCAAACAAAAGCCTAGTTTATGCACAACAGTGCCAAAACTAATAATTGAAGTTGACGTTCTAGCACCACAAACCGTGACGAGTCACTCGTAGCGTGACGGTGACGTGAATCAGGAAACCAGAAATTCAGTGCGAGGACACCGTGATCTGTGATGAGTCAGACCAGGCAATTTGTTTTGGAACTCCTGAACCCGTCTCCCGAAGCCTTGGCGACTTTCAAACATATCCGTCCAACCTGACGCCTACATAATTTTTTTTAATTTTGCTAGCATTCACGTTAAAAATAGAAAAACCAGAGAAATATATAGAGTTGGTACCTATCTATTTTACGCAATGTTATGTTCAGGATGGATACGATACATTTCTTTGAGCTGAGAAAGTTCTGTTCCGAGCCCCGGATAATCCCGAATAAGCGCCAGACTTACTTTAGTTAAGACAATCGAAATGCTTTTAGTGTTGAAGTTCTTCGAGTGGGTACGAGAGTTCGAAGTTCCCATTAGTTTGTCTAGAATTCTATAATGTATTGTCTACAGTGACTAACACAGCTCTAGCATTTTTATAGAATCGGATAATATTGAACTCAACTCAGTTAAATTGACAGTAAGTACTGACATTTCACATTGCATTTTTTTTCCAACATTTATTTATTTTATTATTTTAACGAAATTTAAATATTTAACTGTCTTTATCCATTTTGATGTGCTAACCAGAAACATGAACCCGAGCGTTGAAATTTAAGCTAAACTTGAAATGATTCATGACTTTTAAATTACAATATAGTTTCTTATAAACTTCCCCATTGTGTCGATAAAACTTTATTAAATTGAAATAGATATGTTTCTTTTTAATGATAAACCGTATCTGTGTTTTAATGATATTTCTCATTTATCACAGTTTCATCATATTTTTAATGATAAAACTGTGAAAGTCATGTGATATTTACATTTTAAACCAGTATTACAATTGTCACGTGCAACCCACTGTGTTTAGAGAGTCTTATATCTTTAAGTTATAGGTTAAGTTAAAAAATGCCAGACTATATAGATTATTGTAAGCTTATAGTGTAGCCCAACTGTGAAGACCTAACCTGACATTTTGGAACCAAAAATCGGCATGTTGGTGAGCCGCACACGACATTCGATATTTGGTCTATTGTGCCCCATTTCGCTATTCCGACCCGATTTTTCGGCTTCGAATATTATCTATGCTATTTCACGCCTCATGCATGGTACAAAATATACGCGTGCTAGACATGCTGAATGGTAATCCTGACGTTACACTTTACACATTAAGTCTAAATAATGGCATTATTTGCGTCCGTTACACTTTATCGTTGGAGTTTACAAATAGGGTATAAGCTGTATTTGTCTTGTTTTTGATTTACCTTAGATTCAATAAATGAGTCCCAATAACAAGATGAAGCCACCCCCAAACTACTATAAACTTCTGGGGGTTTCCTCAACGGCGACAACGAGCGAAATCACACGAGCCTATCACAAGAAAATCCTCGAAGTCCACGTGGACAAGTGCCCTAACAAAAATCCAAATCTCTGCTACGAAACCATAGAAGCCTACCGAATACTATCAAATCAGAACGCAAGGACGAATTATGACATTCAACGTGACTCACTGCGTTTCCTAACAGATCGAGAACTTGTGGAAAGATACAAATCTGATCTTTCCCCTGGAGAAGCCGTCACACTAGAAATTATTCTTAAATTACGTGAAAAGTATAATTTAGAAAGAGAAGAGCAACTAGAAACCTTCGTACCAGCCGGAGCATTAGAGTACAACGTCGAAGATCAATTTTCCAGCATTCTCCTCAAAAAAATTCAAGCCTGGGAAACAGATTTCTCTGAAGTAAAAGGCGGTGCATTGAGGGACAATTATTTTGAATGCTATTCCAGTCTTGTTAGCAAGGTGCTAAGGTCAAATTCGACCACGAATCAATTTTGGTGCACGACATGTGATAGAAACTTTTTAAATTCGGAACAGCACTCTGAAGAAGTTTTGGAATCATATTTAAACTTTTTTAATTCAGATAAACAGAATTTAAATGTCACGTCAATTTACGATTTCTTCCATCTCCAATTTGGAAAACTCTTCACATGGGAACCTGAATATTTGCCTAATAAACCGCTTGGTATTTGGGGACGTCCGGAATGGCTCGATTTCCCAATTATTCAAATCGTGTTTCGTGAACAAATATCAGAGCTGCTTCCAGGAGATTTTTTTGAAGATGTATCAGAGCATATGAAATATGTTCAGGCTACCGTTGACCAACCTGCTGCAGAATACATGTGCTGGATGCTGGAATACAACGATATTCCCGAATTGAATGATATGGCAAAATCTGTGCTATGTTCCAATAATTTGTCTGATATTTTAATCTTTATTGCTGTGCTTTGCGAATTCCTGGCATTCTCCGATTGGGAAGGACTTTGTAATGAAGCATTGGCAGAAGGTGAAATTGAATTAACACTGCTCTGGATGAAAGTACGTGAATTACTCGGTTTGGCTAAGAAGAATGATTGGATTCATTTGGGAATGACTATTCAGAGTTACAAGGATGATCCGTTCCTATCACATTTCTGTTTTCTTCTGGAACCAAACGTTGACTGGGACCTTGTTTCAAGTTACTTCACCGAAGATGGCGATCATTTGACAGCCGTAACCTATCAATTATACGCAGAAAAGCCATCGGCAATACTGCAGACTTACTTAAAGCTATGTGATACTGATCGCAAGTCAGCGCAAATCTATCGAAACGTTTATTATTCAAAGAAGATTAGAGATGTCTTACTGAATCTTGTTAAGAACAGGAATTTGATCGATTTGGAAGAATTAATTGGAATCATTCAAATCTTATTACAAGACCCATCCGAGCCGTTTAAACTCATTGTAAATATATACTCGGAATATTTTAAAGATCCAGTGTTCAACCCAATACACCGACATGCATTGGAACAAATTCAAGCCATGCCCATCACATTTAGCACACTAAAATTAATCCTTGGAGCTCTGCACTATCTTCCACCGGATGAAATAGATGCAGAGGAATATTTTCTGGCTTCAAACTGGAGCCGTCTTTGCAGAAACGAATTAGAACAGAGTCTATCAACATCAGATTTTGAAAAACTGACTCGTGTGCTTCTTAATTTGAATCGTTGGAGCATTCCAGCAGCTAATGAAGTGCTGCGTGAAATATTAGAGCCCGGTGAAGAAGCACTAAGCAGCCATGTGCGTGGGATGATGCTCCTGCTTCGTGGGACAATTCAGAAACTGGAAAAGAATTGGATCGGAGCTACAACGGACTACCAAGCAGCTCTGCTAAATACGCCAGAGTGTCTCTACCGTCTGACACCTTGCGTCTCTCAGTTGACCCAAGACATCGAGTATCACGAAGGAATTCTTGAACAAGTTCAAGGTAGTTTACTGAACCTGAAAGAGAATTTTGACGACCAAAACTATATTGAAATTGATACTTCGGTGCATTCCTTGGTGATGACGGATGTTGTGCCACAAGAGGAATTTGGGTACAAGGACCTAGCGTCACGGATACAGCTTGAACCTCCGCCGCTGCGCGATGAAACACAGGATATCCAGGGTGAACGTGAACCACCGCCAGTGGAAACGAACACACCGCAAGTAACTATGGACAAAGTGGAAAGAGCAATTGAAGTCGGGGCAGATCAAAATAAGCCCATGGATGCTCTTAGCTCCGCATTAGCGTACGTGGATTTGTTGAAAGCTTTACCGCAAAATCTTCATCATGGTCCAATTGTCATGGCCGCTTCACACTTTCTGAGAGCGATGAACGAGACTGATAACCCAACGTCCTTGTACGCTTACAGAAATGCCATTTTAGACATGGCTGGAAAACTTCTTGGTTTAGACAGACAAGTTTCTGCGCGGGTTCAGAGCTGCTTAACTCACAAACATATGTTTTCAATTGCGCTCATGGCGAATCAGCGATTATCCCAATGTGTCGGAACAGATGAATTCAAATCTGACCAACAGTCCCAATTGATCTCTAACAGTGAAACGGAAATATTGGAAACGCTATTACGAAGTGTGGTGGGTTCATCCCAAGTCGAACCCTTGGCCAATATTCCGACACTCAGCTGCTCTGACCTTTCCTACGTCGAGAAAGTCAAGACACACTACTTGCAAGCTTTCTGTACGGATAAAATTCAGCAAAAGTATCAATCCGCCTGTATTCCGTCCCATTTCCATGCATATACCTTATTCTTGGAGACTTGGCGAGGACGATGTAGTTCGAGCAATTTTGAAAAAACTAGGACGGTTGCAATGGACACTTTCTTGAAACACCATGGATGTACCATGGAAGATATGAGAATGTTCATGGAAATGCGGAACGATGATCCTGATGGGATCTTGCTTCGATATGGAGCAATTGACGGGTTTAAGATTGATTTAGTTACTGGAGAAGTTTCGTTTCTGCTTGCAAGGTATGAAATGTAAGCATGTTTTTTAATGTATAATCCAATTTCTGACCAAAACACATTTCTGATTCCAGGGGCAACGTATTTACGGCTAAAGATTTACTGGAAGTATTTGAAAACGATATAGAAAATGCAACTCTAAGCCTAGAACATCCTGAACTGGAGTTTCAATCGCATCCTTGCAAGGAAGCTTGTTTTCAACCTGAAGGATTAGCCGGGACGGACTATATGAAATGCCTTTTAAGAACTTCAATGTTGCTGCATTCATTTGCCACTGGTGTGGAAATATGTAGAAATCCTCCATTTGGTTCAATGCTTGTTTACCAATCTCTTTTCGAAGGACTTCCGGAACATCTTCAGTATTTTTTGAGACCATTACAAGAGAGAGATTTGGACTCCCAAGCTTCCCAATTTCGATTCTGGATTTCATTGACTGAGTCTTATGAAGAAATTGACGAATCCCCGTCTGAATTCATTTACAAAGTCGGAAATGTGTGTGCAGAAGTGAATTCTGATACTGCAGAATCTAGTTCAGCGGATTATCAGTTTTCTTCAGACTTCACTAAGCATTTCAAAGAAATTGGAACATATTTTCCAGAATTTTACAAACTGACGGAACTTAAGAAAATGTCTCTGATACACAGAAAACTTCGAGAAATTCTGAAGGAAAAATCTGAGCAGCTGCCTCAAAACGAAGGTGATCGAATAGCACAAGCGATTTGTAACTCGATAAAAAGCCTTGGAATTGAGCTGAATACCAAAACAAGAATGCCGAAGCCCAAAGGCTGCGTCTGGGTTCCATCGCCAAGTTGTCACATTGAGTATCCTGATTCGTACGAAGTCTTGGGTGGGGTCAGAATCAGTGGTAAACCAATCTACGGTCCTTGTTCGGCTTCACAAAAATCTGCATTTATCCCAGCACAAGATTTAATAGTAGAGCTAGACTACTACAAGGAAGCAATCAAGGCCAATCAGCCAACACGGTATTTTACGGTCACGGTCGATGTAAATACGCTAAGCGGTCAACAATCGGTCACACCATTTTCCTCCAATCCGGACCATTATTCGCCAGACTTTGATTACGAATACGGTCCTATTCAAGGAGCTGATATTGAAGGTAATTTAAATTTTTAATTAATTTTTATAACATCGTTGCAAAAATATATTGCATTTGCTTACAGTTCCTTACGAATCGGCATGGACTTCACCGACGGCTATTCCGTCAGGTAACACAACGCAAACCTCCCGCCCATGTCCACATGTGTCTCGGCAGTCTTCACTAGCTACAGTGACCGAAGAAGAACGTGAATTTACTGAAGAAGATCAAACTGACGATGAAGTCGAAATTATTTCAGTCGATTACGACACAGGTACTCGAGTACTTGGCTTGCAAAACGATGAATCGGAGGCAATTGAATCCAACGAATTTGAATCTGAATCCGCATTCAGTGAGGAAGAAGTGTCAAACGAATCCGAATCTGAACTACACGAGTGCATTGTTTCCCAGCCCAAAATATGTGAGTTCAAGTCGGAAGCTTCGAGTGAAAACGATATATCAGAATATAGTTTAGAGGAATCTAGTTCAGAAATGGGTGAAGTTGATGTGGAAATTGATTTGGATAGCAGTGATTCTGACACAGATGACCATTCAGAAATGCCCGGACGGGTTACGGTGCAAGAAATCCTTGTGCATGTTCACAGCAAACCAGAGTTTGGAAGCAAAACTAGTAATAATAAGAAACACACCAACGAAGTGACCGGCATCGAAGTTATTCCAAGTCATTCCATTTCTCTCACACCGGCGTTCAACGAAGACAGCTCAAGTTCTGAGGCAGACAACAGCGACTTATTAAGCGATACTTCTGATGACGATGACTCAAATGGGATTGTTACAGGCAATAATGGAGTATCTGTAAAAATAGAATCTATCGATAACGTCTGCTCAACGAATACAGAAATTCAAGAAATTGAATTTGACAGTCATCCAGAAAATACAGTAATACCTTCAAACTGCTCTCAATTGGAAGAAAATCAAAATAGTCCTGGAACCGCGGTTAACGAAACGATTCCAGCTAATGAAATTATGACGCAAGTGTGCCCTCAGGACCAGGAAGACGAGAAATGCACGTTACCATCAAGCAAAATTCCTATACCTGGCAATGACTCACTTTCGGACAAGACAAACGGTATTGAGACGAAAGTGGAACTAAGTGAGACGAGCACAGACGAGCTGATTTCAAGCGAGGATACTGATGACGAGCAGATTTCAAGTGAGGATAAGAATTCAAATTCAAATATGAAGTTTGAGCTTTCCCCAGAAACTGGAATTCTAGGTATTTTGGAAGGCAGGGTAGAAACTGTCGGATCTGAAGCGAACAAAGAAGCAAAAGTGGAAGTCGTCAGTGATTTGATTGGCGATTATGATTTACGTATTAATGCAACGCACATCTCGGAAGATCTGAACGAAGTGTCCAAAACAATGGAACCAAGCGATTTAGAATTTACCGTAATACAAAATGCTGTTAGTATAAAAAATTATAATGTGCAACCCGCCTCAACCTTAAAACAGTCTGAAAATGAGATTATCGATGATTTTGTTGAGATCAAAGAGAATGAAGATGAAGGGTGCTCTGATTCCACTTCTGATGCGGAAATGGAGTCTGAATCTAGTGGGGTTAGTGTTGATTACGACAATAATATAGTTGGTGTTGACTCAAGTAATCCTCAAGATGTGACCTGTGTTACAGGACAACCTAGCTCTGAATTTTCGGGCTTTTCCGTGAGTGAAGCCATTGACGATTGCTTAGTTTGTGACAGTAGCAAATCTGTTTCTGTAAAGACACCTAGTCAATCTAACTCCAAAGACTCGACTCAGTAGGAAAGTACATATATATCCAAGTTTCAGTCAAGTTGAAGTACAGATATGTCCGCAGATATCGGAGAGCAACTCAAATGCACCCATCGATATAGAATAGAATAGATATAGCACTGGGTTACTCTGAATGATTCTATATGGGCGCAGACATTGCTGCTTCATCCGCCCAACCAACTACGTCGGTTTCTATTGCATGAATGCGTTTTGCTTGTGTTCTTGCAGTGAGCTATTTTTTTTGGTATTACGCTACTCCTAGCATCTAAAGACAGGTGATACGAATGTATTTGTAAACCACAATTTTTATGCCGCCCCCCCATATACATCTACTTCAAGTCTTTGGGTTTCATATGACAGTTGAGTGACAATTTCAATCACATAATAGAGGTGGCACGGGGTTATTCCGCAACAAGTGAAATAGCCTAATAGCCGTCTAAAAATATTTAACTTACTTAATTCGAGTCCGATTAAGTCAATAGCAATAAAGACTGGGCATATCACATGAAAATGTAATTTGAAATTACATGTATTTAAACCGTCCAAATCTCGTTACAAATTAAATTACATCAATTAAATTACTTTTTTTTGTCAAATTACAAATTAAATTACATCAAATTAAATTACCTTTTTGTCAAATTACAAATTACAAATTGAATTACAGTTGAAATTACAATTACAAATTACAACTGCGCAGAGCATAGAATTACAAATTACAACTGCGCAGAGCACAGTTGACATTGGCAATGAGTGAAAACTTACTGTTTGACACAATGTACGATCATTCGTGACACAGCACAGCGCAACCGCACTGTTTTTTGAATAGTTCTTTATGATTGTATAGAGGAAGATGGCAAAATTGTTCATATAATTTGGTGATGAAGTAATTTTAAAGGGCGACTAAGGGAAAGCCGGAAATTACAAATTACTTCGTCTGATGCATTTTGAAAATACAAATTACAAATTTTTACCCTCGAAATTACAATATACAATTACAGTAAGTTTAAATTACATGTAATTTGCCCAGCCTTGATAGCATTAGAGTTATTTCCTTTCATTAATGTGTTAATCTTTCTACTTGTTCTGTCGTATGTATCAGTACTTAATTATTTGATAATCTGTTGCTGTTCGAGTTTGAAGTATTACTAATATAATTTGATTAAATTTAATTGCCCGTTGTGATATCCTTGATTGTTCGTAAATTTTAAACTATCAGATTACAAAAGCTCATACTAAATCGCGTGTGATAAAGTAACGACTAAACAATACGTGCCAAACAATTTCGCTAAAAATGCCAAATTAATAAAACTTTTATAACCGCATTACAGAAACCAGTTCAAACAATTCAAGATAGTCGGATGAATGATAAAAATTACATTTCGAAATAAAAGGTTTTATGGTTGAGCAGGTGAACGTAATTTGGGCCTGAGCGAGAAGTGGGAGTGAAGTGGGTGCGGACTCGGAGTCGACCTGTTTAGCCCATGTAGCATGAGGCTCTAATTTCTCCATGTAGAATCAACTCCCTACTACACGCTAGCATAGGAGCACGGTATCTATTCTATTCTATGTCGATGATTTGAACGCATACAAGTATTGCATTTCAGCGCGGTAGTGCCGCCTATTTGTATACTATTGCCACACTATACCGTATATCCATATTTATCAGTGTTGGACAACTATATTCCTACATGAACATATCATATGGACCTAAAATACAGTTTGACTCAATTCAACACAACCATATATGTCTAATAAAATCAATTATATACATTTTAACAGGATAAACTCTGGTTATTCATATTCCGCATTGAAAACTGGATACATGGCCTATGATCTTGATTTATTCTCAAAAATACTGGATCACTGTGTTCTACAAGCTAAAATTAAATCAAGTTACCCAAAATGGATTCAGAGACCAACTCAAATGGTATTACAATGAAATACTCAACTGTGAATTGCGAATTCCGTCCGGAAATCCATACTTTGTCAAATCCAATAAAACACAATATAATAATTCTTCGTTTATTCAAAATTTACTTGTAATTAATAAATATTACTTTTCTTGTGTGTCAAATTACAATAAATTTCTTCAGTCATTTTATTAAAAGACTTTCAGTCTATATAAATGGACTTTAATTCTCTCTCCATAGAGTCTATTTAAATTACTATTAATTATTATCACAGTTATTTTTAAAATTAGAGAACAATTAAGGTTAAGCAGTGTGTTTTGTAGTTTAAGAGTTTAGTGTTTGTAGGTAGATGTAAGCGAGTAGAGAGATTAGTTTTGAAGATTAATGCTGTATAATTAGTAACTGCGCTTGAGTTTTTTTTGAATTTGTGCTATTTAGAGCTCAAAATTTCCCGGGTTTCTTTATGGCGTGGGATTTCGAACAGAGTGATGCATGATTCAAAAGTCAAGCAGTCAGTTTCTTGTCCCAGCAGCGATTCAAGTAAAATTGAGTTAGCTGCACAAAATACTGTTATGTTTATATAGTTATTAGTTTCAATTAAAAGAGATACGGTTAACTGTCATAAATTCATACGCTTTTTGGGCATCATAAGGGCTATTGCAATATTCCGTATTTGGAAGCCAAGTGGTTAAAATCTAGTATAAGGCAACAGTATTTGTGAAGACAATGTAGGAAAGCATCAACATATATAGCACGCAGTTATCTAATGATAACATGATTATAAAAAGTCTGTTTTTTAGTACGATATCCTGCTTCGAAAGTGTATTAATAGTAATAAACTTGTTAGAAGCAGTATAGCTTGGTGTCTGGTTGCACTGCTAGATGGTGCGGTGACGGTTGGTGTTTGAGACGGTTTATGTGACGTTGTTGGAGGTGGATTTGGGACTGACTTTGTTTTTGTGACTGGTTCATTTTCAGTACTTGTACTTGTAGAACTTAGGTTAGGTTCACTCCCACTCTCACTAGTACCCCTTACAGGGTCGTCCCCAGACCCAGACCCAAAATTATCTAATAAATCCTCGTCGTCTGTATTAAAGAATCGAGCATGGTCATTTCCTAATCCGGATCCCAATTCTTCTGTATCACTGCTACTACTGCTATCATCATCCGGTAATCTTGGCCAATGGTCTGCAAGTGTCTATAAATATAAGAAGAATTTTATTTTAGATTTTTAGAATTTCTCGCAAAGTCATGTGAACTTTTCTGTGACCTGAAACCTGTGCCGCGATTCTAACATTTGCGAGCGGAGCGAGCATAGAAACTTGGCAAAGCCGTGTGATTTTCGAGCAATACTGACTACCTTTGCGAGCGTAGAATTTTGGCGAAGCCGTGTGATTTGGGCGCGATACTGACATTTGCGAGCGGAGCGAGCATAGAAATTTGGCGAAGCCGTGTGATTTGGGCGAGATACTGACATTTGCGAGCATAACGAGAAGAGTTTTTTGCGACGCCAAGTGACCTGCGCGCGATACTGACCTTTGCGAGCGTAGCGAGCATAGAAATTTTGCGATGCCATATGGCCAGTGGGTGATACCGACCTGAGCGCGCTACTGACTTTTGCGAGCATAGAATGTTTTGCAAAGCCAAGTGACCTACGCGCGAAATTGAAGTGACCTGCTCGCGCTACTGAGCTTTCCGAGCGAAGCGACCATAGAAATTTGGCGAAACCCTATGACCTACGCGAGATACTGACCTTAGCGCTAAACTGACCTGAGCGCGATACTGACCTTTGCGTGCACAGAAGTTTTGGCAAAGCCAAGTGACCTACGCACGAAAGTAACCAATAGAAATAGGCGAAGCCATTGCGCGCGAAAATGACAAAAAAATCGACACGAAAGTGCACATTATGCGAATTTGGCGAATCTATGTGACCTGTGCCTCGATACTGACATTTGCGAGCATAGCGAGCATAGAAATTTAGGGAATCTATGTGACCTGAGCGATATACTGACATTTGCGAGCATAGCGAGCATAGAAATTTGGTGAGGCCAAGTGACCTACACGCGAGAAACTAATAAAAATTGACACAAAGTGTTATCCGTGGCCCGCTCGAGATCACGGTGACAGCGGAGGCAGAGCGTGGCGTTTGCCCGGGAAAAAGCCGTAGCTGGGCCTCCGTGACGCACCCATAATGTTTACCTTACCTCAGAGACATAGTCGAGGGCTTTTTTGAATTCGAGTACATCTGCTCTACCCCTGTTCTGTCCTCCAATTGGTAGTTCCGAAAATGGAAATTCTGGATTTGAGCTTGAGCCCAGAGGTGACGTGGATTTTGTGTATGATGACTGGGAAATTAATTCAATTAATTAATTTACTTTTACAAGTGAAAATGAATCAAGTATTATAACAAATTAACTTACGACATCTTTCCCATTAAAACAATTATCATTTGGTAATTCTTCACAACCAGAGTCGAGCCATTGTAGAGGCTCACGCCATGAATTTAATAAACTTAGAAAAGAGTCAATTGATCCTGGAGTCTCACAACCAGAGTCCTGTAAATTTATAGTTTCGTATTCGTTTTTGGATTACTTTTCCTGGAATAAGTGTATATATTTCCAAAAATCGGTTACTAAATACTAGCATACCAACGTTGCGTACTTTTTACTTTCCCCGCGTCCCGCGTACTTTCACTTTTCTTACTTCCGCGTACTTTTGCAGCAGTACTTTCACAGTTCTTTCTCCGAAAAGGACGAAAAGTAAAAGTACGCGGGGAAAGTACGCAACGTTGGTATACCCCTACGTAAGTACCCGTAAACCCTAATAACTTTTATCGTAATATAACCATATTTGATTTGAGTCGTTACACTTAGCCGCTTTGTTTAAATTCTTGTTTAAATTGTCTTGTCTTGTTAGTCTTGTTAAAATTTTAAAAGGAGTTTTCTTGAAATGGTATTTGGTATATGGAAATTAGTATTTGGAAATGGGTTTTTATTTTGGCAACTGAATGACTATATAATGGGAATGACGCTAACAAGTGATTTTAATTAGAATAATGTTAGGTTAGGTTTAGGTAGGTTCAAATTGGTTACAATATTAACAGACTAGGCGTTCAAAAGTTTTAAAACTAGATTCAGTTAGGCTCCGTGAGAAATACTTTATTACCATTTCAGCTTTTGCCATTTATTCCATTACCAAATCATTCCATTCCCGCTGTGACACCCATTTTTACCGGAGTGGACGATGCGGATTCGTGCCGAATCCGAGGTTACGTGGTAAGCGTACTGTGTACGCAAAAAC
>JAQFYT010001333.1:0-17045 GCA_034694925.1 Ceratophysella denticulata
TTATTCACACTCTAATAAGGAATTCAGGTTGAATGAGTTTTTGAGCAGGGTGTTAGGCTCACTATTGACTATGCCATCACAGTTGCCAGTTCCGAGCGCACCTTGTGGTGGGAGATGGAACAGATGCCCTTTTAAGTCCCTCTTAAAATAATATATTTACCATCAGCTTCGCTGTGCTTTGTTCGAATATAGTTGAGTACATTAGACAGGCTTTCCATGCACTTTGCAAGCATTTCCGTGTCCGTTGAACGCTGACGATGACCTGCATCAAAGAGCCCGGAATCGGTTTGACAGGCTACATCCAATTTCATCATGTCAGCATTTTCAATAACTGCTACCGAGGGAAGATGTTCCAGTTTTACCGTTACGCGCTTTTTTGGATGAGGTAGTTTTAGTTTCAGTTGTCGTTTTCTCAATTTTTTCTTGTATGCTGGAATCTAAATATCATCCACCAAACCGCAATTGTGCATCAATTAAAATATAGTACATAATGTTATATTATTCATTTGCATTACTCACTTCTGGTTCATCGACAAGACTCAGACTTGGGTTTGGGTTTTCCTTTGAAGGCTTCCCATCAACAAAGTGTAACGAACAGACCTGAAGATGAAAAATCAAAGTCATTGAATTAAATTCAAATTTATTGAGCATCCTTAACTTTAGCAGCCCAACAACGCCAAGGGTTTTGGTAATCTGCGCTCCTTCTACGCCCCAGCGCCCCCAACATCGTTGCCACTCCACATCCAAGATGTCGGATCTTTCTTAATTCGTGTTAGGTTAGGTCCTAGTTTCTTCAAGTGCCCGAAGGGCACGCAAGAAAATCCTTCGCCTACGTTCCAGAAAACCTAACCTAAGTAAATGAATGTTGCAACGTAGTTGGGGCGCAGGGGCGCAAAATGGGGCGCAGATTACCAAAACGCCAGCACGTCAGCAGGCGTAATTTCTTTTGTGACTATTTCAGCAAAAATACTATAGGTCGGCATATGAGATTCATTCGATATTGTTAGGTTAGGTTTTCCGAAACGCCCGCAAGTTTATAAATTTTAGTTAGGTTAGGTTAGGTCTTCCGATGAAGCCCGAAGTTCTTTTGAGAATTTTGAATTTTGAAAGCATAACCTAACCTAACAAGGATTTATAAACCCAGCGAGGCCGACCTGTGAATACATATCTACATGTAAAGTGAGGAGGGAAACTTGAAGTTTAGCTGAAATAGTCACAAAAGGAAATTACGCTGACGGGACACGACTGACTGATGACTGATGACTGAAGACGAGGCAGCATTGGTATTTCGGGAAAATGAAGAAAAGTGTTGACACGGCTTGTATTTCCAGAGCCACTAGAATGATGCCTTGACTCTCGCACGTTTTCCGAAATATCAACAGTCCTTGTCATTCTGAAGTCGAAGTTGCATTGGACATTCTATGCCTTGTCATTTTATCCAAAATGCCGTATACTGCATAAATTAGCACTGTTGCGTTGCGGTGTCCCTTGCATTTTTTTTTCAAAATATCAACCACGTCACATATTAATTATTTCAGCCTGACAATATGCCGCGTCGTGGAAGGCGAGGTCGAGGGAAACGCCGACACACCAGCCCTGTGTCAGCCGAGGTGCTAGGTCAGGATCAACATCAAATTGGTCAAGCTCCAGAACCGGAGACTAAAGAGTGGATAATTATGCCGAAGAAACGAAAGCGAGGGCATGGCGATCTTCCCGAGCCTCCGATTTTCATTCATCCGAGACCTGGGATTATTGGACCCAGGGATATTGTAGTGAATTTCAGTTTGAATAAGGTCAAGCTGGAGACGGATTATATTCCGATTCCAGTTGTCAAAGAAGAACCAATGGATGACAACCAAAATATTTTCGATTCGGAGACATTTACCATGAACCACGAGGAGCTTCAAATTGAGGTGAATGAGGATGAGAGTGGCCTGACCACTAGTGAACCGGTTGTTGAGGGTGACATTGAAGAAAAACCTGACTCTCAGGATGACGCCGACGAGGCCTGTAGGGCTACCAACAAATCTCCAATTTTCCGGAAGGTTTTAACTGACTCTCCGAAAAATGGATTGGGGGTAAATATTCATACAATTAAACATTAGTGCCCAAATACTCTTATAGATTCTTCAAACTGCTTTTATTTTGTATTTGAATATTTACTTAAAACCTACCTTACATGTGTCCTTAATTTTCCTATTTAAGCTCTGCGACAAGAATGGATATTGTGAAGGCGAAGCAGACCGTACAATAATACAAAGGAAAGCAGGATGTCCTCTCATCTTCGGAAGAATACAAGTATTTGAGCATTTAATAATTAATATAACTACGTAAAGAATAGAATAACTGTCAAAATCTTAGCGTAGCAGTATTGTTTCAACTTCGGTTTCAAATGCTCGTACAATGGTGGACTAGAATTTAGATTTTAATTATTAAATAAAACGTCGTAACGTAGTAGTTAGACCGATTGAGACCACATGCCTTATCGCCAAGGCATATGGAGATAAGGTGTTGGGATAAGGCATTGGGATAATGCATTAGGATAAGGCATTGGAATAAGGCATTGGGATAATGCATTAGGATAAGGCATTGGAATAAGGCATTGGGATTTTGGGATAAGGCTTAAGGATAAGGCATTAGGATAAGGCATTAGAAAAAGGCGAAACGATCAGAAGTCAAAACGCAGAAGGTGAAACGAAGGAAGGCGAAACGTAAAAGTCGAATAGGCCGGATACCAATATAGTCTAAGTTAGGTTAGGTTGCCCGAAACTCCCACACTGGCAGTTCATGGGTAGGCACGAAACGGTAACTCACACCGAAGCGTTTGAGTGAACGATTCGAGGGCCCTCGAATCGTTCACTTTCTTTAGTTCTCATAATCATTGTACATGATAGCTTGATTGTCCCATTGAGTTTAAAGACTTGTATTTACTCCAGAGGAGGTCGGTACCGGATCCAGCAGTTCCTGTACTGAGTGTGTTGGAAGAGTCAAGACCTGAGTCCGACCCAAAGGAGGATAGCACCACGCGTTTAGCGGAACCGGATGAGAACAGTGGGATTTTAGGAGTGACCCCAGCAAAAATCCTCGGGATTGGATGCCAGAAGTCAGATGGAGGACAGATACTGAACGTCGCCCGAGTCGCATACAAGTAAGCGGTTCAAACTTGGGGTAGTACTTGATAATCTGTTACTTAAATTGCAATGATTTCCACATAGGGAGGGGTATATCCTCTTGGATAAAACGATGCAAATGGAAGAGCTCTGGAAAGTTCTATTACAGGAGTCCTCGGTCGGCGCTATGTCCCTTATTATACATGAAGTTGGGAATAAGAGAATGGTGTATTTTGAACCACTCCGGAAAGGTAATTTAACATTTGAATTCCAACTAGGTATTTCAACAATATGTCAACATTCTTCCAAATCTGCATCTCTTTGCAGATGGGTCCAAGGCGCCTTCCGGACTTAAAGGTGTCAAGCGAAACCCAATTTGCCTTTGGTGTGGAATTTTATTCAAGTCCAACCGAATCCTGAAGATGCACGGAAGTGACAAACATACCGGAGGAGAGCTCCGACTCTTCCAATGTCAGCAGTGTGACAGAAATTTCACACGTAACCAGGATCTTCAGTTCCATGTCAAGAAGAAAGTGTGTGGAACTTTGACTGGTGATGATGAACCAGTTCGTAAGAAAAGGAGAATCGGCAGGAAAAGAAATATTGGTTTAGACCAGAACTTAAGTATTCAAGAGAAGAAGGAGCTGTTGGTCAAGCACATGAGGCTCATCAATGACGCCGTCTTAACTTGTGTGAGTCAATTATTTTATTGTAGTTTTTAAAGCCACTTTATAATGAGAAGAACTACCATATTTACCTTACCTACAGAGCCGTACAAATAATCCTTGCCGATTCCCCTTGGAAATTTTTGTGTCGATGCACCTGCAAGAGTTCTCTCCTTGGGTGCGTTGGGGTTGGGTTAGGTAGGCGAGAGAAGAGGGAAGTGCAGCCTTCTATGAGGCTTCAAACGTTGCAAAACTATATCCATACTCATATACTCAAACGCACACACGTATACTGAGTGCACGCACTCGTATACTCAAACCTCTACACTTGTACTGAAACCCGCACACGTGTAGGTATTCAAGTTCACATTCCTCGTATACTCAAGTTCACATTCCTCGTATACAAGTTTGCATTCTCGTATACAAGTTTACATTCTCATATCCTTGGTTTCTCAGAGCTCCCACTGTAAGTCACGTGGGTTCCGGGGTGAGCCCGCTTGGGTGTGTACTTTTCTCCGCTCTCTCCTTCTCTCACGCACTTCAGCCTATTTCTAATGCTACTGATTTGTCTTTGTTTACTTGAAACTTACGTAATTCGATTCTCGCTAACTTAATTTGATACTTAACTCGCCCGCTGTTATCGTGACCTAAAGCGAAAGTGTTGTGTGCCTAATTAGAACCGGGTCACATGCTTATATTAGCCCCAATTGACAAATGCGCGTTGGATAGGCATTTTTAAACCAGTTATACGGAAATACGTGTGTCTTATATAAATATGTGTTTATCAATTACCCGTTTACCATATATAAGCGCTTCCCGCCCCTGGCGGCAGGGCGTGCACATATAATTTTTCGCTTCGATGTGCGAATTTTAAGACCGGGTAAGCGGCAATATTTGTTAGCCATATACTGAATATAACCCCATTACCAATTGTCCCTATATTTGCGCATCCCGCCCCGCCGTGGCAGAGCGCGCGCATATGACGTTTCATCTAAAATAGTCAATTTATGAACCTGGGAAGTAAGTCTATGCGACACGCCTAATTTGTCGTTTATCTGATTGCAAAATTCGCAGATTAAAGAAATCCACCGCATGCGCGCGCTCTATGCCACCGGCGGCGGGATGCGCGGAAAATGGGATATTGGTGTAATATACAGGCATATATTTCCCAAAGTTGCCCTTCATGCCGTTTTAAGATTTGCACATATAAGGAACCTATCATATGCGCGCGCTGTGCCACGCGGCGGGATGCGCAAATATAGGGACAATTGGTAACGTGGTTTATTCAGTATGTGGCTAACAATTATTGCCGCTTACCGGGTCTTAAAATTCGTACATCTAAGCGACACACTTTATGTGCGCGCTCTGCTGCCGGGGCGGGATGCGCGCATATTGGGACACTGAAGAAAGGGATACCATAAAGGCATATGCCGCACACCTATTGCCGTTTACACGATTCAAAATTTCGCACATTGAAATAGCGCGCATTTATATGCGCGCTGTCGAAACTTGCGGGGTGCGCGCATATTAAGGCAATGGGATATTAAATAGCATAAAGGTATATACCGGCCACATATTTCCATTTATCAGGTCTTAACGTAGTATTATCTGAAGATACGTCAAACGGTTTCCACTCCTTTGACCATATTCGGCAATTGTTCAGCTCGATTAATGAACCATTGTGAAGGAAAAATATCTTTCTTGAATAGATACCCCTTTGTAAATCACGATGAGTGGTCGATTTAATGCGGAAAATCTACTGTTTGTCTATGATAATTACGAAGAACGATTTCCACTCCTTTGACCTTATTACGCAATTATCCAGTCCGGGCGATGATGGATGTCAAAGATGAAAGGCCCCTCTCAAATAGATACCCCTTTGTAAATCACGATTAATGGTCGGGTTCAATCGCAAATTTTAATTATTCGAATTTCACCTTCTATCAAAACTCTCGGATGTAAAACTCCACTCTCCTCCTCTGCTAGTTCGTGACGTCACACAAGTGGAACTTGTCACATCGTTCACAATGAATAGGTGCATAAACTAAAGGTACACTCATTGGAAATGTGAGGAAAGTCCGCGAGCTTTGTTCTATTCAAACCACCAAACGGTACCTTAAATTCACAGATTAAGACGCCCATTATATACGCGCGCTATGCCCCCGCGGCGGGATACGAGAATATGGGGCTAATACAGAAGGTGAAACTATTAGGTATATATACAGTACACTTCTTCCCGTTTACCCGGTTTGGAATTTTACACGTGTAAGAAACTCCTAATGCGCGCGCTTTGACTTTTCACTACACGCCAGCACTACTTTGCCAATTTGCTCCTTACCCTGCCATAAATTGCAACACTGCTGTATTTTTTATCTCTGAAATCTTGAAGTTTTAAAAATTCGTTTTCATATGTCAAATTTCGTTTTTTGAAAATTTGTTTTTCGAAAATTGTCCTTACAAGGTGTAGAAAAATAAAAACTTTATGCCCGCTCGGACAAACTTTAGCGACCATGCTCTAGGAATTTTTCAAATTAACACGTAAAATTTTTTCAAAAAAGTCAACATTTCTTTTTTTTTTCACTAAATTGTAGGTTTTCTAATTTGAAAGAGATTGAGATCCGGCGGTGTCCGTAATTCATTTCTATACTCCAATTATTTAGCTCTATTTAAGACACACTATTTTTTTTCAAAAAATCGTAGTTAATGTCGTAATTCGTTTTTCGAAATAGTATAAAGACACATTTGTAGATCAAGTTAAACTGGAATTAATAAAAATTCAAACGAATTTTCCGAATTTTCGACTGGATGAGTTGAGCTGGAATCCACCTTTGGCATACAGACAATTTCATACGGATTAGCTTACAAAAAACCCTATCAGGCAATACATATATATATATTAAAATATATTGAGTACCTTGATGTATGTTCCCGAAAAATGATATCGTAGATCCAGTATCTTGTAGTATCTCCACGGAATTTCGCGCATCCTTTGTATCCAAATACAAAACGCTATTTTGTCACAATATCGTGTATCTTGCAGCAGGAGTGTCCATGCTGGCCTAAATGTTGTCCACCTCGCCTCTGTGTGCTACCCTGTATGTAGAATGGCAGTCTGAGCGTGTACACGGATATGCATCGCTTGTGGTACTTATACTAAACTCAGGGCAGAAATCAGAGCGCGAACTAAACTCCGAGACATTACGAATTACTCATTATTATTACGTATAACCAGTTTTAAAATGTAATGTTTACGTGAAAGGTGATATTAAAACAAGCTGCAGAAAAGACCGAGTTAATATTAGTAATCTCTGTGACTGGTACCTTTGACCTTGTATTGCCTACATGACGCTCATGAGCCTTGCCTAAACTTGTAAGTACACCATTCTCTCCGGTCAGTCATCTTTTGTTGTCACAGTCACAGGTTTGGGTCTATAACATACAATTAAATAAATAGTTGCAGCTTCTAATCCAGCTGAGTAAATTTTAATTTAATTGATTGAATTTGCATCTATTAATATTTCAGTAGCGCCGTCCGCTGCGTCACCAGTTGCCAGTGGTCAGGATGGCGAAATCCAAAGAAGATCGACTTGAAGAAATTCAGAATGAAATATTTGAAAATTCCCTGGTAAGCAATTGCAATTTGTAATGCACGTGAATTGCAATATATTTATTATTTGTAATAAATCCAATTACCCTATGCCCTAACCAGGCTCACCGTCAACCGGACAAATGATATGACATAATTGTCAATCAAAAGTCGGCTGACGGTCACAGAGCCTGTTGTATATTGGAATTCATATCCAATTGCTAATTCCTGATTTTCGTGTTGACAGATTGTTGGACGTATCTGTTCATTCGCAAGCCTGGCTGACGTCTTAAATCTCCGTCTAGTAAATCATCTCTTCCAAAGAGAAGCCACAAAAAGTTTATGGAAAGTTCACAAACACATTGTTCTCAATACAAATCAACGGATCCAAGCACTGTACGAGCTTATGAAGAAACGCAGGACCCTCAGACTGCTCCCGTTTCCATTCTCAGCCTTCAATTTGGAACTATCTCTAAGCCGGCTCACTCTGCAAATATTCAGCCTGAAAATTGGCAGATACATCCAACGCTATTCCTTCCAGGCCAAGGAATCTTGGTGTAATCGTCAGAGTTCTGTACAAATTGGCAGTAAAGTGGTAATGCTCCTATCCGGCTCACAACAGGTCACTGAATTCCTGCTGGACAGCACCTATGAAGTTTACGTATCGGAGCAAGACTTGGTTCATATTGCAAATAACTTTCCTCGTCTCCGTGTCATTGGAATGGAGAGTCGGGAGCACAGTGCTTGCGATCCGCCTGGAAGTCTGTACCCATTAATTGACGTCCTGATCAGTCGAACATGGGGGCTGAAAGTATTCAAAATCCCAGCAGCTCTGCCAGACCTCAGCTGGAGAAATATTCATTTTTTGCTGACAAATCGTCCAAATAATCTTCCGTACTTTTCCCTGGAAGAATCTCAAGCTCTCGTAGTATATTCGGACGACACTTCCCTGGTTCAAAAATTCATAGACCGAAATGTAAGATTTCGTGAAATCTCTGTTGTAGTTCGAGAGAATCAATGTCAGGAATATGGTGAGCCAGGAGCGAGTGACGAAGAAGTCCAGCATTTGGTCGACATCGTGTCTACGTGGTTGGGGATGCAATCAGGCAGTCTAAAAAATCTCTGTATCAAAATCAGCTATCATTCTGAGAAAGGCGGTCCTTTTCCGTTTCCTTCACTTCCGGTGCTCGAGAACTTGGTCATAAAGTTTCCTCCAGCCACATGCTCCATTGTTCTTCCCTTCAACTCACAGCCTATTGAACTGTTTATTGAGAATCCGTTTCCGGCTCTTTGGAAACTCCGTTTGGATGACTACAGAAATGACTTTGGGATTTTTGGAATTTGTTCCATGACCTCTGTGCGACAACTTGAACTGCGTCGATATAGAAGCCGGTTTCCGGAAATGACTTGTCACCTGACATTCCCCAACCTGACATCTCTCCATATTTCGGTTGAACCCAATTTGGAGACACTCTTCAAGGCTACACTTATCTACGCCCTAACCCATTTGACACAACTCGTGAATTTGGATTTGGAAGTGACAGCAACTAAGAACGGACATACTGGACCCGTCAAATCAGAGGTGATGATGTACGACTACTGGGCAATTCTCTCGGGTGGAGCTCCTGAATCTTATCGCAACTTGGTCCTGTCGGGGACTGGCGGCTGGGTCAATCGAGTCCCAGAGGAACCTGTAAATGGGATTTACCAAGTTCCGTCGCTCCGTAATATGACATGTGAGTTCAGATTTATGCTTTAAGATATAATTAAGTCATGGTTCTGATTTTTATATAAACCGATAGTGTTTTTCTTCTGTTTCTACATAGCTCTGCAGTCATTACGCTTATTCCCGCGACTTGGTTCGAACTTGGATGCGATTATGTTCATGAGCCAAACGGGTCAGCTCGTTCCTTTGCAGAAACTCACCTTGTCCTGTCTTGAACAGGACATCGAGATCACGGTGCGAATCTTTGCTATTTACACCTTAGAGATAAGAATTTATAGGTATCACAGATCTATTATAGCTATTGTTCTATTTTCAGAAACGACAGAGAGAAATATACCGACAAGGATTGTCCCGAATTCACAAGAAAGTACATTTCTTCTGTCGGTGCTCACAGCAGTACCAGTTAATGTCCAGAATTGGTTGAAAAAGAAGAGTTTATTCATGTACTCTTTTCAGAATAGTCCAATCCAGAAAACTTCAATTCAAAAGCAAAATTCGGGTAAAAAATGTTACTTAAAAAATTTCAACAGCAACGCATATTTAATCCAGAACACTCGAAAATCCGGTGAGTATTCCAATGAGGTGATCAGAAAGAAATTGACAAAATTTTCATGTGGTTAAGTTGTGTACATAATGTATGTGGAAATAAACAATTTTGTACAATCATGTCTGCCATTGAGGGATATTTAAGTACTTAAATTCAATTTCTGACTATCGTAACTTGTGTGCACACGTGTCATAAGAGATTCGAAACAAAGGTAAAATGAACTTAATGCATTCTAAATCAAATATCATAGAAAAATTATTATGCATTGTATCTGAATGTTCCTCAATTCAATATTTAACAGTATTAACCTTAAATATATATAACGCAAGCATTGCATATCTTTTGCAGCCAGAACTTGGTATGTAGAATAGCGTAATTGTATTCCTAAACCACATATACATGTAAACAAGTGCATTGAACAGTATCGTTCGAGGCTTCTTTCAAATACTGGTCATTTTTTGTAATTTATTTTCCGGCGTCTGCCGGTGTAGGTGGTGGTTTTTCTAGCCTTAGCTCAGGAAGTATGAACCGTAGGTACCTGTGACGAACAAATCAAATTTAGCGAAGGCAGATCAGTTCATCAGCCGCCTGCAACAATACACATGACATGATAAAATATGTATGCAGGTATTACAGTAGAAATCGGATATACCTACTAAAAATATAGAGTAGAAAAATTAATTAGCAGTATATAAATGAAATAGGTATCAATACTCATTAAAACAGCCTAAGTTTATTATATCCGAGCTATTGACCGCAATGTGTCGAGTGAGTCAAATTGTATGGGAAGATCTTCTTATATCCAAGTAATTTATACCTACATGCAATACATTAAATTACATACGTAGATAGTCATTCCTGATATATACAATCCTTTATTGTATTCAGGCTTCCATACAATAAAATCAAATAACTGATGATTTTGAAAACACATCAAAATTGAAACGAATAAGTTACACGAATTCACAAATAAATTTCGGTGTGGCTATACTTTTCCTAATACCGCATTATACTGTATTACTATACTATTCTAGTGTATTCTGGCACGTATTGGTCGGTTCAAATATAGCTTACAGTCCGTAAATGCTATTAGGTAGAATTAATTTTCTATTGGATTGATTTACTATTGGTACCTATACCATATGGACAAGTGTAAGTATATACATATGGTGAAGTAAAATGTAACAAGAAAATTAAAAATGCTTATTTCGTCTGTGTAGCATATTACAGTCATCCGTTTTCCTTCCAGCTACCTAGAAATTAAACTAGGGTATAATAGCTTTGTGGGTCTAATTGGAAATTTAGATGTAGAGACTGGGATAGGAAATTAAATCACGTAGCTGGCGAGTCGTTCCGCATACTCTAGTCGTATTCTAATTTTCTAATTAGGAGAAGACATAAGGACAGGTTGTCTTAATTTACATTGGAAATTGAAACGAAATATTTACATTTTTACATAGAACCGTATGTCGTACTAGCCGAAGCATTCATAGAGCCACGCAGGGCTGGACTAATACATGTTAAAAAAAGTTCTGTCTAGCCTTACTGACCCCTATACTCCTTGAGATACATGACTGCTGCACATCCCGCCAACCACTTTCGCAGCGGGCGTGGCTTATCCATGTACAGGATAAGCCAGACTAATGCCATTCATGTTTGCCGAGTATAAGGCTCTTTGGGGCTATACCCTGCCCGCTGCGAAAGTGGTTGGCGGGATGTGCAGCAGTCATGTATCTCAAGGAGTATAGGGGTCAGTACAGGGACGAACCTGCGGAATTCTCCCAAATGAGAGAATGCTCTACCAACTGAGCTATCCTGGCTAGGATAATTCATTTAATTACTTATTAAATACTAGATAAGTACTTGTCATGATACTTTGCTATGTGTTTATAGAATTTCTAAACATCAACTGGTAAGTAGATAGTACCCGGATTACTTCGCCTGTAACACGTAGGGCATGGCAATGAGGTCACATCCGCCTCAATCGAGGTCAGGACAAAAAGGTAAAAGGCCTCAATCTATTTCCAGATGCCGCAAAGAGTACGGCCTGCTTTAAAAAAGTTCATTCTCACAAATAAAATTGGGGCCATGGGTATTTAGGAATCCAAATCCTAAACGCGTGACTAAATACGCTCAAAAGTCTCAGTGTACAAAGGGAAATGACGGGGGAATCAAATTTATGTGCCACACTATATGGTTTAATCAAATCTACATTTCCCGCCTGAACAGCTCTGACGGGAAAATCCAAATATTTTTCCTCTATAACAAACCATGTAGTGTGGCACATAATTTTGATTTCTACGTCATCTCCCTTTGGAAACCGAGGGTTTTGAGCGTTTTTAGCCACGCGTTTAGGATTTAGGAAGTAAAACTACCCTACACTAAAGGTGTAGTTTCACGAATTTAAACTGAAGGAACTGTAAGCTGGCGTTCTGTGTTCTGGAAATATCTCCACTTTAACAGATTGACTAAATCGGTGTATCTTTGTAAAAGATACAGTTATGTTTTCAGCATTTACAACCTTGTACTCGATTGTCAGGTGTATTTGATATGAAGAAAGGGAAAGGAGGGAAAATGGGACTACTTGTTCTTAAACATATCTCCATGTTGACAGACTTACAAAATCGGTAAACCTTTGTACAATGTACAGTTAGGTCTTCAGCATTTTAAACCTGATCGCTGATCAAGTGTCTTTTGAGAACAAAATAAAGGGAAACTGGGGCTCATTTTTCTTGAAATATCACCAGTTTGACAGCTCATGAATAGAAGAATGGTGAACCTGTATTTCTTTATAGTATTGTGTTCGCTTCAAAATTTTATTTTGAGAACTGGCTTTTTTTTATTGAAAGAAATTCATAACGGGATCACCAAGGACGGAAATCCGTCTCGTAAATTCGTAATTCATGCCTCAACCATCGGATCTGGAAACCGCTAAGATGAAATAAGGCTGCAACCCAATGTGTTGTTATGATGAGAATCCAAAATACAAAGTGGGTTAATAACTGTTTTCAAGATCCATTTTGGGGAAATCTATGTATAAATATCCTATACTCTGCAGTACGTGTACGAGTTTAAAATAGTTCACGAAACCGTAATCTTTACAAAATACAGTACTAAGAGTACAAAATCATAGTCTCAAGCCAATGAAAACTATTAGTTGACATCATACCTGTCCTGTCCGCATCCAGTCGAGTACTAAGAAGAAGTTTAGATTGAAGCAAAGTTACTATTGGAACAGACTTGCAATTTACAAGCCCCGTAACCATCTCCAACTGTGTTTCTTTGGATTTTTTACAATAGTAAGGTAAGCTTTGTAAATTTTAAGAAAACTCAAACCTAGCTAACGCCAGACTAGTCCATTTTAAGAGTTTGTTTCGATATATTTGTGAATTTCCCGTAACTTTCAAGTCTAGTTTCAATTTGCGACTACCTCGTAATTTAATCCACTCATAATCTAATATTAAATATTTGCTATATTTTTTGGGTGTATTTGCACATATCTCAATGTATTTTTTCGAAAAATGCATACATCCCATCAAAGATCGTCGTCGGAAGCATAAGTGTTCATTTAATCCCGAGGAGGAGTCTCATTTCGTGTTTCTCTGCGAATCTCTTCACAGGCAACACAAGAATCGAGAAGAACGTCGAAAGATTGCACACCTCGCAAAATTCCGCTTTGAAAAGAAGCGGATCGTTCAAGATTCAAATCACAAGTAATTTAGTTTTGTAAAATTACATATATTTGCTATAAAGTATTCGAGTATTGGACTTGTGTGGTATTTTTCACCACAATATTTTGAAGTACATGAGAGAGTCTTTTTAAGCCCTGTAGAATTGTATAAGCATAGAATTAGGCATCACGATTAGTTTAGGGAGTGTGTTTGTTGTAGGCGTACCGCCTTTTATGTAAGTATGGCAAAATTTGTGACTTGTGTAAAAGACTGTCAAAAATGTACTCAAACATTTTCCAATTATATTACACCCCAACTGCTCTTCCCGAATCGTTCCAAAAGTGCTCTGTTGTTAAAATAATTAACTTCCTTTATAAAAACCCATATATCAAGAGTCTTACCATGCGCTAATCCAATTTGTCGCTTATCCTCAGCATCCTGAATAGCTTCCCAAACCTCCATTTTGTCGGAATATGACATTTAGGAAACAAACAAATCTGTATTGAGAATCAGGAACATTTATGCTTTTATAACTCTGTTGTGAGAATGTGCCGACAAACAGAATGTTGAGGCTTTTAGCACCTCGACCCTCTTCCTAGAATAGGACTCAAGTGAAAACACGTACTGTATCCTTGTACTGATTCATATAAATACGCTATCTTGCATTATAATAAATACTTACTTTGCATCTGAACTTCTGCCCGATTGCAGTTTGTTCTTTTTATTTGTTACACATTTCGTACGGGAGCCAGGTATACTTTGTATTAAATTAAGATGCCTCACAGATTGCTTCACGGAAATCAATATTAGGCATTGAACAGTGTAGCATTTTTGAGTACCATCCTTCGCAAATAATTTCTTCCAATACTTGTTCAGGAATTTGGTTCTCTCGAAGCAAATTGCATAGTGCTACAGGCGCAGGAAGCGTAACACGGCAGTGATATCCTTGGTGAGTACAAGGTGTAATAACTTCATCCAGAGCAGCTCCAACAATCTTATCCATGTCAATGTTGTTGAATTTAAGCACCATTTCTCCGTAGCAGGGCAATCCATTTCCATGAAATTTAGGTTTGTGTTGAGGGCGATATACTTTCCATTGCTGCAGACTAACTTCTCCATTCAGAAAGAGCTTGATCATGGCATTATCAAACTCGGCTGCCGGTTGACACTTACTATGATCACAGAGTATAGTAATAATTCTATTACTGAATGGACGGTAATCGACTTGAACTCGAGGTCCATATTGATTGTAGACAGAAAAGTTCTGGTCCAAACTTGGGATTTTGAATCCAGGACAAAAAAAGGGTTCTGACTGATTTGGGCTGATCATGCTTGCGGATTGTTTTGTGTTAAGTGTTTGAAACACTAACAAATACTAGTTTGAGGAAGACTGGGAGAGACTGATGAATTTAAGTAAGAAAGCACACAGCTTTATACAGGGTTTTGGAGCTATTTTAGAAATGGGTCATGTTGGAGTTTAGGTCGAGGATCCAACTATAATTCTTTTGTACAGCCCTCAAAACGTTTTCCAAATCGAAAACAACCTTGCTATTGTTATTAGAAGTAGATGATAGGACACAAATAACCCACGCAAATGAAACTATCACAAACCAGCTCAGGGTTAGAAAGACCAACATCAGTGTAAACACGGGCCTTGAGCTGCCTCTCAATACTTGAAGTGGATTCCATTTTAAATGCAATTGAAAAGTAAATGTTTACACCCCTTTTACCCTCCCTTTTATACTCAGTGAGAAGAAAATGTTTCTTGGAAGAATACTTGAAGCCTTCCCGTTATCTTGACACGACACACTGCACAATTTTGAATCTTGTCTGTACACGATTTGCATGATACAAGGTGAGAACATGGGAGAAAGAGCCCGTCTGCTTGTTGAACTATGCAGCGCCGAAGCTCCACCTATGGTGAGCATTGGCAACACCCTTTCCTTCCCCACGCCAAGCCAATCCTCCAGATTAGGGAAATCTGAGAGAAGACCCCACTATTCCCCAAAAGAAGACACTGGCTGGCTGAACGAGCATAGCGAGTCCAGTCAGATACAGACGGATTCCCAGGCTAGGCAGAGCTGAAGCTCAATAACATTAGTTTTAAGTTAATTGTATTCGGTCATCGTATTTACTAGTAGTAAATAGTTCCCTAACTACAGAGAGAGTCTGTTCAGTGTATTGTGTGTCACATCATTGAAGCATCGGGTCATTCATCACTCGGGTCATTGGGTCATTCATGGTTGACGGTCACAGAGGCATCGAGAGGCAATAGGAACCGGAGAGGCGAGGCACGGGACAGGAGAGCCGTAGGAGCCGAGCATTGCACTGACGACGTGACAGCTATTGCCTACTACACCAGGACCGGGTCATCTACTCAAATTCAGAGTCAAAGGTGAAGACACCACATACACCAGTCTCCAAAATACACACAAGGTACAACATACAAAATTATAACCATTCATGGAATTAATTGCATCAATTGGAAATTTAAATTGAAATATTCGGTCAACGGGAGTTCTGTCAGCTGGCAGAAGCCCGTCAGATTACGTACACCTCGTTCAGTTCGTACGCGGTACCAAATTGCTAATTACTTTGACTTTCAGTCAACACTAAAAGTCAAATTATTCTTGAGCTCTGACGTTAGTCAAAACTCAAAAATACCATCAACATTGAACAAGGTTGTTCAAATTAGGCTACCAGGTACCTACTACACAAATTACAAATTACCGTCTCAAAATTAATACTGAAACCTGCTTACTACGTACAACCAGTGTACACAAAAGAATACTATTGTAACAATTTACAATAGATAGAACCGAAATAATTTAAAGTGACATTTTAAAGCAATTTAATTCCTTTTATTCCGGAATAGTGCTCAGTCATAACGATACAGTCAACGTGAGGTCGACTTAATTTTACAACAGTTAAACGTGAAGTTGACACAATTCCAATTTTACAAAGGTAAACAAAGTCAACGTGAAGTCGACACAATCCCAAGTTACAAAGGTAAACACACAAACCACCCAGTCCAATTGTCAATCAGCGTTACCTAACCAACAATACACTTACCAGGGTTGCAGTACATATACACCCCAAACTTAACAAATCGTCAAATCCAATTCCAGGGTTGTACAATTCTAGGGTTGTACAATTCACAATAGGGCCCAATAGACATTTATTGTGTATTGAGCTATAACTCTATATACTCCGATAGGACAATATTACGCTATTCACGAATTGAATATACAGCTGTACGCACAACGTGAAGTAATGGTACAGGTCACAATAATTACTGAGATTGACTACAATACGCCTATCTACCTAAATGCTGACGTCACTCACGATACAATAATTACTGTACTGACACAACTACAGAACGGAAGCCAGGCTATTATCGCTCACGCCAGTAGACAACTGACGTATACCGAACATAATTTGACTATCTTTCAACGCGAATCTTTAGCAATTCTCTGGGGTTTACAAATATTTCAGGAATTCACCGCCGGTGAACAAGTCATCGTAGCTACAGACTACGCTCCTCTTGGTATCCAACAATTATACTATTATTGTATTATTATTTTATTATTAATACGTAAAGGCTTGCAAGTTTTTGTAAACCATACACCTGATTAGGGTTCAATTCATACAGTTTTGTATAATTTTATACTACTCCTCGGATTTTATCTTTCACTGTCAAGTTCACATGCTCATGCATACGAGTAGCACACAACAGCACA
>JAQFYT010001334.1:0-17044 GCA_034694925.1 Ceratophysella denticulata
GTCGGGAAGCAAAAAGTGTGACATACGGACAGACGGAAAGTTCAATCACATATAGCCCGACATAGTCGGTCTAATAAGCAGTAAGGTCGTATCAGTTAGGTTTCGGATATATGAACTTGGATGGTTAGATAACCAGTACCTAAAATATTAAATAGTTTTAGTAGGACAGAGCATGCACGCTGTAATAATTTTACTGTTAACTCTGCCTGTGGTCACTTGAACGGAAGACGCTGAAGCAGGTTTTGTCCTTTTGATTTCCCTTCCTTCGTATTAGCAGTGCATTTTGCGTTTATAAGGCTGATATTATACCAAAGTAGTTAGCTACACGAGCACAGTCAGCTTTTAACGAAATTGTAAGCACGATTACATTGTATTGTATATGGTAGAATATTGGAGTTTCGTGTTTGAAAAAAGTGGATAAATACAGAGTGAAAGTGAGCTAATGGACTTCATTTCCTATTTTACAGAGCCAACGGAGTCTACTCCACTTCGGGTCCAAGTGCTTACGAGCTGAATCAAAGGGTTATATTCAAAATGGATCCACGACGGGACCGACTGGGACAGAGATCCTACCATGAAGTGACCGGGGATAATATTTGTCCCTCCATGATTCGTGGCATTGACTTTGTTCGTGATCCACGCTTGAATAAGGTAAAATATTTCGTATTTTAATAACGATTATTAAACTGCCACTGTCCGATATAAGAAGTAGGGATGCCCCGATTAATCGGCCGTTTTTCTATTTAGCCGATTAATGGGCAGGCCGATTGTAGGAAAAACCAGTGTTTTCTGCCGATTAATCGGCGTTTTATCGAGTAATCGGCCCTGATTTCCATAATCTGCCAGTCGATTAATCGGCCAATTATCGAAAATACCATAATTGGGGCTTCCCTATAATAAGGATTTTGTTAAAAATTGCAATTTCTTTGCCCAATCGGACGGTTATAATGCCAGAACTTAGAAAACTCGGTCTAAAATAGGTAGTTTATATGATAACTCTTTACATCAGGCATTTTAAATGGCATCGTTTTTATTACAGTTTTTTAAAAATTCGACATAAGCATTTTTTCCGAAACCATATGTATAACATGTTTCACTTCACAAAACATAATTTGCTTATCAAATGTAAGTTTTTCCTGCACTGCCGTGAGCCGTCGTGTTTGTTGTTACGGGTTTCGATTTGAGGCAAACTTGTCGACCTTTGTATATATTTAGAATTTAACGTGTATCCTGTCGGTGGTTATTTCATTTAGAGGTTTTGAACGCTAATCTCTGTGCTAAGTTTGCATTCAGTTTAATTATTCCACATTTGTACGAATTATACCTACAATTAGTCAAATTATGTATACCACCCTGTGCCTGCCAAACTCATACACCAGCGAATTTGACGTTCTTGGCTTTGGAGATTGTGAACTGGTACACGTGTGCATTTATATTATCTGAACAACGACGATAAAAATGACCTCAGGCCTTACGTATGCAAAGAATGTGGCTAAAAATAGATTACGCACAAATAATTAACTACCGCTCAAAGCTCAAAGTCGACAAATTATATGCCCAGGTTTCTAACAGATTAAATTGATACCCAATCAAAATCAAATTATCTCACTTTCACCTAAGCGTCACTTTCCCCCGTCAACGCTAATTACAGATTGTGGTAGTTTGCAATTGCAACGTGTACCGGTTTTTGCACGTGTATTATAATTCATAATTTACTACAGAATCTTACGGTGTATGTCGTATATATGGTGGCTATCAAATGTTGAATCAAATGCTGAGTGAAATGATTTTTTTATGTAATTACAGGGTATGGCCTTTACCCTCGAGGAGCGTCAGGCATTGGGGATCCATGGTTTGATTCCGCCCAGATTCAAGACACAAGAGGAGCAAGTGAAGCTCTGTAAAGACAACGTGGAACGATACCAAGAAGATCTCAATAAATACATCTATCTAGTTGGACTTCAAGTAACAGAAAATATTCCTAACTTGTTACATGATGTGATATCATTAAATATTCTATGTGATGTGCGTGCTGGTCTAATTGCTAATTAGATAATTATATTTTTTTTTGCAATTCTTCTAGGACCGAAACGAACGTCTTTTTTATCGTCTGTTAGCCGAAAATGTTGAGCAGATGATGCCTCTGGTCTACACGCCCACTGTGGGGCTCGCATGTCAAAAATTTGGGCTCATCTACCGTCGACCACGTGGGCTTTTTATTACAATTCATGATAAAGGGCACATCTATGAAATCCTGAAAAATTGGTAAGTTAGGATTCGGATTTAAAGTTAAGGCATATTTAGAGTCTTGGACGAATTGCGTTAATTCTCAGCGATTTCCAGGCCCGAGAACGATGTTCGTGCCATTGTTGTGACGGATGGTGAGCGTATTTTGGGTCTTGGTGATCTTGGAGCATATGGAATGGGCATTCCAGTCGGAAAACTTGCTCTGTACACTGCCCTCGCTGGAATCAAACCTCATCAGTGTTTACCTATTCAAATTGATTGTGGAACAAACACTCAGGTCAGTTAAAAATGACGTCAGTCAGATGTATATTTTTGCTGATAAAACTGCACTTTAGTTTAGTATCCTGATTTTGTCATAGCTTAAATACAAATGATTGACCTAATTTAGGCTTTGCTTGATGATCCATTCTACATTGGTCTTCGTCATAAGAGAATTCAAGGAGCAGAATATGATGATTTCATGGAAGAATTTATGCAAGCCGTGGTTCGTCGTTATGGTCAAAATACTTTGATTCAGGTAGATACGCTAATTTCTGTCGGATTATATACAATATTTGACATTTTTATCAGTAATTAATATTATGAATTTATGTTTTTGTTCCGCAGTTTGAAGATTTCGGCAACCACAATGCGTTCCGACTCTTGGCTAAATACAGAGATCGTTTCTGTACATTTAATGATGACATTCAAGGAACGGCTTCTGTGGCTCTTGCTGGAATTCTAGCTTCTCTTAGAATTACCAAATCCAAGATGCGTGAACATCGATTCCTCTTCATGGGAGCTGGAGAGGTATTGTAATACACGACAAGGAAATCAAATATGTTTCATAAATAAACTAATAAATTGATTTGTGTTGCGTAGGCGTCCCTTGGAATTGCCACTCTGCTCGTAAATGCGATGAGTAAAGAAGGTATTAGTCGCGAAGAAGCTGCTTCCCAGATATGGCTTTGCGTGAGTACCCGTTTTTTTAATGAGTCACGTCAAAATTTGAGCTATGAATGTTAAATGCTTAAATAATTTGTTAATTTATTTTCAGGATTCCCGTGGCTTGTTGGTCAAGGGTCGAGCGGACATCACAGGTCAAAAGAGCATTTTTGCTAAGGATGCAAAACAATTAACGGATTTCCATGACATGGTTCAACTCGTGAAACCAACTGCCATCATCGGTAAGAAGAACCAGTGCATCGAATATTGATTCAACAAAATATGTTATACTTATCGAAACTGTTTATAATTTTCCAGGTGCTTCTGCCCAGTCTGGTGCATTTAGTGAGAAGATTCTCACGGAAATGGGGAAACTGAATGATCGCCCTGTCATCTTCGCACTAAGTAATCCAACATCAAAGGCCGAATGCACTGCTGAACAAGCTTACAAAGCTACGGACGGACGAGCAATCTTTGCTAGTGGTTCACCCTTCCCAGACTACGTTCACAAAGGCAAGACATTTAAGCCTGGACAAGGAAACAATGCCTACATCTTCCCTGGAGTTGCATTGGGTGTGATTGCGGCGGGAATTCATCATATTAGTGATGATGTGTTTTTACTTGCTGCCAAGGTAAGATTAATTTAACTACGTATTGAATCTATCTGTCGTATCTGTATGAATCTTGAAAAACATATTTCTAGCCCGCTGTGTTTAGTCCGAGCGTGTTTGGAGCTATATTTCTTCACACCACATGTGCTTCATGCGCCATGTTTCTTGGCAGCTCCAATTGGGTTAGATTTTAATGTAATAAAACTAAAAGTGAAATATTAATTTACAGACATTAGCCCTCTTGGTGAAAGAATCGGATTTGGAAGTTGGACGTTTGTACCCACCGCTCTCCGACATTCGGAACGTGTCACTGGTAATTGCCAAAGCTATTTGCGAGGAGGCCTATCAGAATGGTAAGATTTCCATCGAAATTGCATGAAAAGCTGTTATTTACTGCTAACTAACAAATGCTTTTAAACAAACCAGTGGAATATTCTAAATGCTTAAGGTTATTCTCATGTTTTTAATTGTCGCGGTATCTCGCTGACCAGATGTTTCGCCCATTAGCTTTGTACGAAATACCGCCAAAAATTCAAAACATGATAATAACCTTAATTACGTGAATTACTACTCTTTTTCGATTTTCTTAATTGCATGTTACGATAATTATTAGGCGGAGCTTCGACTTACCCCGAACCAGCGGACAAGGGGGAGTTTATCAAAGCCCAGCTTTACAACTATGAGTACACCCATGCCCTTCCGAGCGTCTACTCATGGCCTCCACAAAACTAAAAAAAATACACTAATCCTAACCGGGAATTCAGCATGCTCTCTCCTCACCTAACTATCCTGCATCCTACCCATAAGTATGTTGTCAATTAACATTCCTTATCCTCTGTATCCTTACCTGTACCTCTAATTAATCAATCCTGTATTAAATGATTTTAATTGTGATATGGTTTCAATTTCAAATTATATTTGAATTATTTGTTCGAAGTTTGATTTCGGACATTTTTTTTAAAAATAACATTTTCCATATCGTTGAGAGTTTCATCTAGTCCTTTACCTTTAGCTTTATCCTACCTAACCCTAGCTTAGTCTAGTTTTATCGTAATCCCGAAATGAGCCCCGAAGTGTAGTCTTTATTCGTAGTAAAAGAAAAAAAATAAGTCCTAAGAACCAAACCAGTGCAGTGTTGTGAACGTGATATTTGGTAACAATAAACCAGGTATTAGACTCTAAACTCAATTAACTCATTCGGTGAACTTTTATGTTGCCAAATGTGGTCACTGTAGTTGCTTTTCACATTTCACAATTAACCCATGACGCACTTGGTATTTAAATTGTGGTTTATGGCTTGGTTTGTGTAATCTGCAGTGTATCTCTTGTACCTGTATCCACAAATTACCCTATCTAACAATGGTTTCTGTGGCTTGTCACCTCACTAGATTACTAAACACCCTAACAGCGTTATAGCGAAAGCCCCAACCCAACCTGAGCTAACCTTAATTTAAGGGTGAACTGTGCGGTGTAGCTAGAATATTGCGAATACTAGAAACCTAACCTAAAATGGACTTAATTTACAGTGCGTTAACTAGATCACGCAGATCCCAGACTGGTACAATTTCATTTGTATCCCTGCAATCACCTCACAGCTTTGGTATTTATTTTGGGTTACCGTACATGGTTTGAGTAAATTACAGTGAAATCGCTACATTTTGTACATTTTGTTGTTTCTCGATGGCTAATTGCTAATTGCACTATATGTTTAATTTATACATGTAATTTACAGTTAATTCAGGATCAGGATCAAAATGCTAATCTCGATATGTCCTATTTCCCCAGGTACTGCCTCATTCTACCCCGAACCCGTTGACAAAGAAGAATTCCTCATAGGTCATCTCTACAACTATAACTTTACGGATGCTCTTGTTCAGAAATGGGACTGGCCCGAAGAGAGCAAGTCAACTGGACATTAAATTAATTCACATTGACATCTCCGCGTTTCCGTGTATTCGTAATCCATAGTGTGGATTAAGGTTACTATTAGAATATATTAATGTGAGCCAGAGAAACAGTGAATATTATGTACCTTTAGATCAGCAACAATGGTGGTTTATGAATAAAATAAGTTGGAACTATATTGCTTGAACCTTGTAAATCTTGTACACTCTGTGCAAAACGGATATGAAATTGAGAAAATGCTACAAATCAGGCAGTGTCAGGCATTCAAGGTAATATTTGAAAATAATTACCTAAGCATGCATTCACCAACGTTGCATTGTCAAATATTGACCTCGCTGCTGGTTTATCGAGTTTATTAGCTTACTTGCGGAATGCACAATAATAATTTTTTTTTTGATTCCAAGCAATGCTTTGCTCCATCAGAGCCATATGAGCATGAATATAGGGCACCTAAAAATCAATTTGTTCAGTCGAAAATACTTTGGCATTAAGATGAAATCGTCGATAATTCCCATTGTCTTTTCACATTACCCCAAATCCTGTTAAAAACGTGAGTAAGCACAGTTTTTATAGCATCATTGGAGTTCTAGCTATTTTCGTTTTCGTTAAACATTGCTCTTGCCGTCTGAATTAAAAATATCCAGATAGACTATTCAAAATGAAATTATTCGTCATCTCTGGACTGGTACTCGTGGTGCTCGTGGGATGCCTGAGCTCAGGTTCGAGTACTCAAAAATCGCGTGAAAATGCTGTAGTGTACCCAAACCTCATTGTCAGAAATGAACTTTACTAATTAATTCTAAATTATTTACATACTTTCTCTGTGTGCGCAGTAAATTGAAGAAGAAATTAGAAGCTGAAGGGTACATACTGTACCCTTTTTTAGGGTACAGTATATACCCTTTTTTTAGTTTTTCGAAGCTCGGTCTTACAGCTCAAGCTCGGTCTTACAGGTCTGTAGAAATAAAAATAAATTAAAAAATTTCTGTGCTGCCCTGAAAATCCGCCACCAAAATCATAAGTCACTCATGCAGGTATATCAGTCAAAATCCTGATGTCACTCATAGCCGTGTTACTGAGAGAAAAATATTTGATTTGGTTATTTGGTAAATTTTTTCAAAACGCTGTTACGCTATTTGTCCGCTTATAATTTGTTAGTATTATGACTTAGTACATACATATATACCTACAGCACAGCATAAATACAGATATTAATTAGGTATGATATTCCTATCAACGGGGTTCTCTGAGGTCAACTTATACTTATCTCTAGGGTCACTGGTCAAGTCAGGTTACCGTAGGAAAATGCATGCAAGTTTAAGTGTTCCACCATAATGTGGAATTAAACGATGAAAGGCATGTAATCTGTCACCTCGGCATTTGAACCCGAAAAATGTGTTCTGGGATTTCCTTGTGCTTCGGGATCGGGTGGCGTGATTGAAGTTACATACATATATTTTAGGGAAAATATCATAAGCAATTAGCGTTGCATTTTCTGCGCTTCAACATAGTATATATAGGCATGCACATTAGGTACCCTTTTTAATTTTAGTCGTACGTGTATTTTTATAGCCTGCTCTTTGTAGCCTTTTGTAGTTATTTTATAAACATTCCCACGGACGTAAACAATCGAACGACCTCGTCACGTCAGCAGTCAGCAGAATGCTCCAATTCCGCTGAGTACCAACATTATATTATCAAATTTAATCTATTCGCGTATTTTGCTTTGCTGTCGTCATAATTGTGTAATCCAAATAGGAAGTCAGATTCGAGTTCAGGATGCATCTTTTCACTTTATTCTTCGTGCAAAACAAGATCGATATCGTTATATTTATTTTTACAAAATCCAAGCAAGAGTAGAGTTCATAAATTCGGTTTGTAAGCCCGATGAAGAAATCATTTTCTAGAGTGTTTGCTAAGCCACGCTGCTAGGACGCTGCGTGCGTCCTACGACGGAGAAAACCAAATTGCATTTAGGAAGGGTTAGTTTTTCCTAGTTTAACCTTGGGCTCAGTCTATTTGTACCTGGTAACATCGTGCCCTGGAGTAGTCTGATAATATTGAAAGCCACACGAGTAATGTGTAGCCTAGTCGGCATGGTTTATTATGATTTACGGACATTTCGTATCGGTCAATTCGATTTACCAAGGATATACCATGGAACCATGAGCAATTCGAAGTTATTTGGTCAGTTCGTCCATTCTGACTAGGCGTCAACCGGCACTAAGCGTTACATTAAAAAATTTACAGAGATAGCGTTTAAATCGATACAAACTGAAAGTGTTTGTGGCCAAATTGTCTTGTTCGAATCCTCCGAACTGGGGCAATGTTATGCTGGTACAAAAATATTCGCAATTTCGCAACACTGTTTGTTTCTATAGACCATAACCTAGGACAGGACTCCTAATGCTCTAAGCTGGTAACCATGCTACGACCACGATTGTGATGACAATAGAATTTTTTGCTCCTTTCCCCCTCGGTGGCCTTGAGAAAGCTTTTACATTTAGATAGCTACAAGTAAGTCCCTATGCGGGAGTCGAACTGCGTCGCAGATTGCAGAAATAGCCTTGGCAAAGAAGTGCGTATTTTCTCAACCAGGGTTTTGGGTTACTATTTACTCTGGCATTGCATTGCAATGGGAACCTACATATTATCTGGGCTAATGCTAATACGATAAACTAAACATAGATTCTAAAATAATTCCAAATTGAAGCAGCATTTGTTTACGCCAATTTATTGAATCTCACGTAACATATGCACGATTTTTTGCTGTAGGCACTCACATTATACATTCATTATAACTTATAACAGATCAGAATTCATAAGAACAACAAAAGGGTTGAGCTTACACATGCAAATCTACAAAGGCACATTAACAGTATATATGTTCAGAGATGGAGATGAGAGATTCAATCTGTTTTCAATCTTCAAGCTTCTGAAGCGTGTCAAAACTTATATTTTAGTACTGTATACACGTGCAAAAAAGAAGATGACTTTTATGACAATGGATGGGAAATGGAAAACAGCGCCGCTTTGGGATCCTAGCTCTAGCATCAGCATCATCAGTCAAGTCAGTCAGCAATAATAAAACTTGTTTACAGGAAGTGGTACACAGAGAAAAAGCTATGTATGATACTTAAAAACGTATGTAATGCTTCCTTGGATATGCTGTGTGTGGTCTGTTAACTTATCAGTTAGGTATACGACGTTTGCCGATATTTAGACGGCCACAAAGGAAAGGACATTTGGGTTGAGCGGGGACTGGCGACAGTTCTGCTACGGCGGCAGCTTAGCGTTGACTTGTATGATGTGACCGTTACTTCAAAGCCTAGAATTATAAATTATAATTTACAATGAATAAAGCTTGAGTGAGATCCAAATTTACCCTACCGATACATCTGTAACGTGCACAAAAAATCGAGTTTTTTGCGTAAGGCATATTTTGCAATCTGGATATTGCAAATTGAAAACTTCACAATCTAGGGGCTCTATTCAGCTGTATAGATTCAAAAGGTTTGGGAAAATGGTATTTCTGTTATTTTTATGTAAATTAGTCTTCACAGTGACTGCTTTGAAATAGGAAATTCGGAATTCCATATTTCATTCCCCTTGCCCTTTGCCATGCTTGAAAAAACCTATATAGGGCTTTTGCTTGACTTGGCATTGGCTTGTTGGGTAATACATATTCTTATGAAGTAACATCTACTTTCTGAGTCAGTATTGCGAAATGTGAAGATGGAAGATCTACCTGGGTCCATGGTGCGCTGGTATGCTGACACACTGAAGAAGAACCGAAATACCTACTTTTAATTTCATTATTTGACATTTTTTTATTTCTGGCAGTTGCATTATTGATTGGTATTGGTATAGATAGCAACGACAAAGGTCTTTCGTTATCTGAATTATTTTTCGAATCAATACTCATAAAATCCTAATCAGTATATGTATGTATGTATGTATGTATGTGTGTATCAATACTCATAAAATCCTAATCAGTATATGTATGTATGTATGTATGTATGTGTGTATGGAGTACGATTATGATTGGTCAATTCTTGAAATTCAAATTCTTTGATATTTTCAAGAAGTAAACAAACTTTGGACCTGTAAACAAGTCTATCAAAACAGTAGTGCACACCGGCACGCTGACATGCCAACAGTAACACAAGTGTGACGTGTGGTTCAAAGGGCGGCTTTTGAAACATTACTAGGAACTACCACTGTGGGCGAGCGCTTGCGTACGGTTGACAACATTACGCATCACGCGACAACGCGACGGGCCATGGTTGCCATGGCTTCTCTTGCTAGTTATTGATTAATATTCTACCCATTTTATTGTTTTCAGTATTGAATCAAGAGCCCGTAGGGATGAGAGTGCTTCAGCGAGTGAACCAAAACAGCGTCGACTGACCGATAAACCTGGGTAAGTCAAATGGCAAAGGTGAACTCAATTACATTTCTGTAAATTGAATAAGATAGAACACTGATGACTTGCTTAGGACCAAATGTACTGTTTGTTTATTGTATTTCTAGACCATCTGCTCCAAGCGGTAACTCGTACAAAGCAAGTACTTACGGAGGCGGTGGTCTTTCCTCCGCTTACAAATTTGGAGTACTCACTAAAATCGTGAAACATCTCAAGAACAAGTTTCAAGAAGGTGAAGACTCTCCACTCACTCTTGAGGAAATCCTGGATGAGACGAATCAACTCGATGTCAATCTCAAAACACGTCAGGTACCTACCTTACCTACCAAATCCACATATTTTATCGTAAATTAATGCCCGATGAATCTCAAATCTCGAATGCTAATTGTACCATATTTTTTCCAATATACAGTTTCTACTAACAGAAGCATTCCCAGGTAATGCCAAAATTGAGCAGACACCTGACGGAAAGTTTCTATTTCGTCCTCCGCTCAAATGTCGGGACCGGAAGTCACTCCTTCGTCTCCTGAAACTACATGACATGAAGGGTTTGGGTGGGATACTTCGGGATGATGTTCTTGAGTCTGTTCCTCATGCCGAAAAGGCACTCAAAGTACGTCAAATTCAATATTCAGTTTCATATTTGTATAGATTTTGACTGAAATCGTCAGATAAAGCCTCATATTCATATAATTTCAGATCTTGGATCCAGAAATAATCACAATTACTCGACAGGACAAGAAAAAAGTTCTTTTTTACAAAGACAAACAGGCCCGAATCTCTGTGGACGAAGAATTTGTTAAACTCTGGAGAAGTGTGGCTGTGGACGGACAGGATGATCAGAAAATTGACGATTATCTGGAAAAGGCTGGTATTCGATCCATGGAAGGTCAAGGGGTCAAGAAGACCTCAGCCAAAATGAAGAAGAAATCAGTCCGAAAAACTATTCGGAAGATTAAGGACAATGAACATATACTGGGTGACTTGAAGCACTATGAATAAGTGCTTTCATACAACCAAAAATCCAGTCATACTTTATACTTACGAATGGCACCAATTTCAATATTTAACAGCTTTTATAATTATAATTAAGTATTCAGTTTACTCTACAATTGATTTGGAATACAACTCATCAATTTCTTTTTCTGATAATCGAAGAATGTTCTGTAATACTTCTTTCGTGTGTTGTCCAAGGAGAGGAGGTTGACTTTGTGGCTCATTTTTTGCTGCACTGTACTTTACCGCTGGGCCAACAACTCTATAAGGTCCTAGTTCATGCACCACATTGTTATGCTTGACCTGTATCAAAAAAGACGAATATTTTAAGTTTAAATGTACAAAAACTACGTAAAAGTACGTAATTGCATATCACAATTATATGTAACTGCTGATATGGCATACCTACCTGTGGATCTGCAAAAGCATGTTCCATATCGTTGACTGGCCCATAAGGTAATTTACAATTTTGAAATATTTTCAACCAATCATCCAAACGCTTCGTTAGTAATTTTCCTTGAATTATATGTAACAGTTCTTCTCTGTGTTCAACCCGGCTAGCATTAGTTGAGTATTTAGAGTCATTTTTCAGTTCTGACAATTCGATACTGTCGCAGAGTTCATGGAACAGGTCATTGTTACCTGGTAAATGATTAGAAATGTCAGATGTTTATTGTTTCAGTAATTCCACCGTATTCGTATTCGTACTAATATGCATATTAGGCATTTGCACCTGCTCCAATTGTAATCCATCTGTCATCTTTTGTTCGGAAAGTTTGATACGGTACAATACTTTCATGGGCAGTTCCCCAGCGCTTGGCTTCGTTTCCAGCATTTAAGTAATTTGACCCCAGATTAACCAGGCATGACATTTGTGTAGAGAGTAGGTTGCATTCAATTCTTTGACCTAACTTCGTCTAAAAGGTCAAAAAGTTATTTGAACTTTATGATATTTCGTAAGACTTTTGGAATTGGTTGAATTTTCCGGTTATTTACCGTATTCCGTTGGAACAACGCCGCCAAAATGGCGCCATGTGCATAGAGTCCAGTCGCCAGATCTGTCATGGCCACGCCTACTTTGCACGGCTCACCGTCCATTGGCCCAGTGATGTGGAGCAGCCCACCAATAGAAGCCGCAATGACATCATAACCGCCGCGACCCTTGTATGGCCCACTGGACCCATACCCTGTTATCGAGCAGTATATCAAGCCTGGATTTTCTTTTCGAAGATCCTCGTATCCGAGACCATACTTCTCCAATGTTCCCGGGACGTAGTTTTCAATTAAGACGTCGGATTCCCGTGCAAGTTTCGTGATAATGGATGACCCACGCTTCAGATCAACGGCAATACTTTGTTTATTCCGATTCACGGACACAAAATAGCAAGAAAGTTCATTGACATCCGGTGGACGCCATGACCGAGTGTCATCTCCTGTACCGGGCTTCTCGACTGTAATTTTAAATTGGAAGACAAAGTTTACCAAAACGATCAAAAATAATTTAAAATTCGAAATTGGTATATCTGAATTAAGGCTGATTAAATATGACCGTTAAAAGATGCTTGTACCTGCCTTTAATAATCTCAGCACCCAAATCCCCTAAAATCATGGAACAGTAAGGCCCAGCCAGGACCCGGGTAAGGTCAAGAATTCGAATTCCTTTCAATGGCGACTCTCGCGCCGAATTGGGCTGTTCCGCCATTTTGACGCTGTATTGCCGGGAATTCCAAATTCGTGCATCTTTTTGATATTTCGTTAATAAGCTCGAACCTACATTATACAAAACACACACTCATTAATTCGTATTCTTAATATATTTAGTAAAATTAAATACACTTACGGCTTGTTAAAAGAACGCATTTTAACATGTAATTAGCTCGAATCATTAGGCAAAGCTAAAATCTGAATGTATGTATTGTTCACGACGGGTATCGGCCTTGGCCTTGAATTGGGAGTATATTTCCGAAGAAAGTAAGCGGGACAAAGTGAAATTCGTCACTTTTGTGATCTTGAAGAAAATATTCTTTTGATTTAAACTTCTTATTTATTTATTGTGTTTTAGGACTGACATGATTTTTGTCCAGTTGAATTTAGCTGTGAAGATATACACGTGAACCAAAAGCCGGATTAAAGTGACGTCAACGTCAGGAGGCTTTATTACCTGACCGTTTTGCATGAGTGCCTTGGTGCTTGGGAAGGCCATGCGGAATACAACAGATGTGTTGACAAGACACAACAGTGATGCTCATATAATGGACCAGAAGCAAGGTACATACTAAATACATACATAAAGCTTAAGTTATATACAATTGCTATGTTGGATGCATGTCTGTTATGTACTTTTAAGTATAATTAGCTCGGGTATATCTATAATGCAATCTCATCTTCTGTCTTCCATGGCATGGCCTCGGCTATTTTTTGTCCGTATTTATCCGTGTACAAGAAAGTAAAGCTATGAGCGTGTTTATTTGGTAGTGTAAAGTGTAACGGAGATGAATCTCAAGTAAAACTTCTCGTATATCAGTTAATTTATTTTGGTAGAAAAATTGTACTTGATTTAATCTGTTTTTATTTTGTTTTTTAAGTAATTTTTGCACTGTTTTCGTATGTTATACTGTCAATACCCTGTTACGAACGTTCGTACGTTTTTAGTTTCAATTAAACGAAGTAAATATATTTTAACATTTTAACTAGATTTTAATTTAAAATCGTTTCCTGAATTAGTTTCAATTTTCAATGAGTTTTAAGGGTCAATACAGACGGATAGGTATGTAACATGAATAATTAATTATTTTAGCAAATTAAATTGTTAGCTTGCTTTTTTGTAGAGTGGCATTGTTTTGCTTCTGTACGAAGTTAGATATTTCATTAATTGATCGAGGTTCGAGGTACATGAATTACTGCATCTCAGAATTTATAGTAAGTAGGTACTTGTGTTGTTTTTTGTTTGTTTTTTCAGTTTATTGACCTGCTTTTTTATGTTTCTTCTAGACCTAGACTGTAATTATTTCAATCTGTTGTCTGCTAACTGTGTTTATACACCTACTGTATTCATACTTTGTCACTTGTGATGTGATTTTGTCTGCACGACCCTTGGTATCCATATTGGGAGGTTTTTGACCGCTATATTTCGGCTGACTGCTCACCTGTGTGTTTGTTATTTGTGTCTTTGTGTTCATTCAATGTGTCTTAACTTGAGCTTCATCGACCACAGAAATAGGTCGGATTCACGAATACCTTTTGTTTGACCTAAACTTTTTACTTTGACCTTATTGGCGTCATGCGTTCAGACGATGAAAATGGGATTCGGATGAAGGTTCTACGAAACGGTTCGGCCGGAGCACATCACTACTCAAATCTGGTACATGACCCCGATGACGATGGTCCGGGTGCAACGGACGAGCTTGACCACCTGATCTTAGTGCCTGATAAGATACAGAACAAATGGGGACTGCTTCTGCGCGCTCTCACGGTCGTCTTCCTATTGGCTTCCGTCGTGGGCATCTTCTCTCTCATTGGCAAGGAGTGGTATCTCCTGTCACATCAGGTAAATCATTCGGTGACCCTGTACATATGGGTCATTGATGCTTATTGCAGCCGACCCATTCGCAACTTCAATTACTATTTTGACCATCTTTCCAGAATGCCCACACGTTGGACCCAATTGACCCCTACTCATCGGAGAACTCGTGTGGCCTTAAACCTGACTGGCGATTCGACTGTTACCCGGGAGGAGTACCTGTAACAGCAACCGCCTGTGCTGACCGTGGGTGCTGCTGGTCACCTGGACCTGAAAACGGTCAACCTTACTGTTACTTCCCCTCGACCTCAAACTTAACTTACTACAAATGGGGAACACCTATTCAAACTGTGTTTGGGCTTGAAGCCAAGCTGTCACTCACGAAAGAATCTCCGTATCCCCGTAATATCAAGAATCTGACTGTCCGCGTTTATTTTGAAACTGAGGGTAGTTTGAGGGTCAAAGTAGGTTTTTGTTTTACATAACTGGTATCCATGAATTTTGCATATTTTTTAAATCATTGCATTTTTTATTTTTGTATTTTTTTTAGATATTTGACAGTAATTCAGCTCGGTACGAAGTTCCGTTACACTATGCTACCTACGACAAGAAGTCCGCCTCGCAGAATTATTTGGTGCAATTCTACAAAACCGGTTTTCAGATTTTCCGGAAAGGACTTATGTTTCCATTGTAAGATTACCGCTCGAGTTTCAATTTTTAAAATACATTTCATTTTACATTTTTCAATGACAATTGACATCACTCGCAGATTCGACACAACAGATGCTCCTTTGATATTTGCGGATCAATTTCTTCAAATCTCTTCGTCACTTCCGTCCAAATATGTTTATGGTCTGGGTGAAATGGAGGACTCTCTCGCACGGAATATGAACTGGTCACAATCCGTTCTTTGGGCACGGGACATGGTGCCAGTGGAAAAGGTTAGTACATTTCGAATAACGTAATGGAAAATATATAAACGTGCAATAAAAATGGACTTAATGCAATAAAATCTGGACTTGTGCAATGAGAAATGGACTTTTGCAATATACCAGTAAACTTCATTTTTGTTAGGTTAGGTTATGTTAGGTTAGTGCAAAATTTCATTTCTTATTGCACAAGTCCAGATTCTATTGCATAAGTCCATTTTTTATTGCACATGTCCAGATTCTATTGCACAAGTCCAGATTCTATTGCATAAGTCCATATTTTATTGCACAAGTCCGGATTCTATTGCAAATTTCCATTTTTTATTGCACAAGTCCAGATTCTATTGCAAATTTCCAATTTTTATGCAAATTTCCAATTTTTATTGCACACGTCCAGATTCTATTGCATAAGTCCATTTTTTATTGCACAAGTCCATTTTCTATTGCACAAAGTTCAGATTCTATTGCATCGAAAAATACTACCCTAACGTAATGAAATAATTAATGTCTTCGAGTGAAGCCCAAAACTAAACGAGCTAAAACAACTAACTGTATTTTGTTTTACTTTTTTAGTCCAATTTGTACTCTGCACACCCGTTCTACTTTGTCATGGAGGACACAGGGAACAGTCACGGAGTATTTCTGGCTAACAGCAATGCCATGGGTAATCTGAATGAGAAATGACAAATGACAACTTAAAATCTATATAGCCAATTACATATTAATTAAATTTCGACTTTTTCAGAGGTAATTTTACAACCGGGCCCAGCTGTGACCTTTCGCACCATTGGCGGGTAAGTGCTGCCAATACTGAACTGACTGCTCGATTATTCGAATTTTTTAAAGACCTATTTCCTTATTGCAGAATTCTAGACTTTCGAATTTTTGTTGGTCCGACCCCGTCAGATGTCATGCGACAATATACAGAGGTTATCGGTAAACCGCACTTGCCGCCATATTGGTCGTTAGGCTTCCATCTCTGTCGTTTCAACTACGGATCTTTAGAGCACACTGAAGTCATTCTGGAAAGCAATATTAAGGCTGGAATTCCTATTGTAAGGTTTTACACGAAGTACCGCTAATTATTGAAGTAAAACTTGATTTAAATGCCGTATTTCATGATAGGATGTTCAATGGAATGACTTGGACTACATGCAAAATCGAAATGACTTTACGATTGACCGGGTCAAATTCAGTAAATTACCTGAATTTGTCAAGAAGCTTCATGATGTAAGATAAATAGCATTTTAGAGCAAATATTTACAGATTGTTGTAATTATTGAGCTCATTTTACACTGATTTTTTGGGGTGGCATTTTTCTATGCCATGAAAAAATAGAATACTTATGCCATAAAAAAGAAGTCTTTTGCAATAGGAAATGGAATGCTGCAATAAGTAAAATTGGTCTTTAATTCCAAAGGTTAGGTTAGTTGTTAGTCATTTGGGTATTTCAAAAATCTAACCTAACCTGTAGAACGGATCAATC
>JAQFYT010001335.1:0-17042 GCA_034694925.1 Ceratophysella denticulata
GTATCAAAGTCTTTGCAATCGGTACTTTCGTTGAGAAGAGGTGTTTGAAATAGTGATTTCCCCCCATGCTCTCACGGGTAAACTTGGGGATGGCTTACCCAGTAAACGTCATCAAACCTATGCCCGCCCAGTTTTACTCTCCCCATCTCTCAACATTAGGATCGAGCGCAGGTTGATTTTGACTAGAAGTTTTGTTCGACTCTTTTTTTGTCGTTAGCCGGCCTTTGTGGGAAATGGTATGTAGGATTTGGAAATCGTACGGGAAAGGACCCAGATCCCAAAGTCAAGCTTTGCAATTTCCAACGAGAGTTGAACGCAGAATGAATTTACACGAAATTTTCAATCATAAATTAAAATCAACGAACGTTTATAGCCGAAGAGGAGCAGGTTCATAAATAAATCTGATTAAATTAACTTATACAATATTTGCCTTCCTGTAATCGAATGACCCTAGTTTCTAGGGTACTCGCATAGTCTCCCTATTACCAATCTACATTGCTTAATTTAGTATTGCCTGGCCGATTCAAATTATACATCAAAGTTTCAAAATTCGAATTGAAATATTGGCATTTACTAATTGGATTTTCAATGAAAATTTAACTACCAATTGGTTGAACGTTTGGTTTCAACAGAGGCGAAGATTTATCCGCGTGTGGTCTTCCTTTCAGGCTAAGAGCTTGTGAAATCTGGTGGGGTAACACAGTTATAGCATTACAAAACATTGTTATAAAAATATCGTGATTTAATTTTAGCTCAAGTAGGCACGTAGGTGGCTCAAAAGGAAAGGTTCAGTGTCAACTATCAATCACGGATTTTCATGATATATGGAATTACTTTAGCACAGGGCTATTCGCTATTGACAGGGAAATTACGGCGTGGAGTAGTTCTAATGATTCATGCACTATAAATTATATTAATGGACGTATTCGAGTTTCATACCACGAGTCCTGACTTGACCAGGTAGCTGATTGATTACAGTTCAAACCACCAAATAATATGGAGCCATATAAACAAGGTTCATAAAAATCAAGCCGGCATAGGACAAGCATAGCATAGATAAGCTGTCCACGGAAAAAAATTGAAGGAAATTTTGGTCAGTACCTACTGATATTTCTATAAAGCTTTATAGGTATGGTATAGTCTATGATGTTAGGTTAAGTTCGCGCCGGTCCAAATTGAGAAAACGTTTATTTTTGACAAAAGAAGCTACCTAGTAATTTCTTGGACAAACTTTTGTTATTCGTGATTTAAATTCGAACCCATTTTGCACAACATAACTCTTTGCAATTATTAAGTTATGTACGAACTCGAAAATGCAAAATGCAACCCTGCTTTTGTGTATGCATAATTTTACCTCAAAGAACAGTAGAGCACGCAGCACACAAAACACACCTTGGTAAGTACCCTAATTTTGTATTGATACTCATATAATCACTTTGGATTCCTACACCACCAGTCCCCTAATTATTTTCTGGTATTTTATATTTGCTCAACGGTAGTTTCATGCCACTTTAATAATCACATGTTATTTGCTAATAAATGACTTGAATTTGGATTCATGACTTCACGTGGTGTGGGCCGAACCGAGCTTGATTAGACCGAATAAGGATCACTAATTGGGATAATGCTTACATTCTACATATACCTACGTACCCAGACCTACCTCTGAACTTTTGATGCTTAATTTATTGGAGGGAGAGAGCAATTAGTTACGTATTTCTTGACTGCTCAATGAAAAAAGGTCTCTCTCTGCTGAGGCTCAGAAAACAAAATCTGTTACAAAGAACGAGCCTTAAGCACGACGCTTCGGCTTGTATGGAATTACTAATTTGGAAACCAAAAGGGTGTTGAAGTTGAACGCTTTGTTTGTAAACAAATGGAGGAACTCAATATGATCTAATTATTATGTAATAAAATACCAATAGCTTAAGGTACCCTAACCTGACTATGTCGCAGGGAACGGCCAAATTTATTTAAATTACATTTATCAACTATAAAATACAAAATTACGCTATCCCTTCACCATAACCAATTATTTGTAATTATGTTGCTTAGTAAAAATTCAGGAATTTTAATACCGATTGATCATTTAGATCGGTATCGGTGGAATCAGGATTCACACGCATTCAAAGACGGACAGTACGAGTGCACAAAACCACACGTAGGTACACCAGAGATTCATATAGATAACAGCCATGTCGAGATAGCAATTTAGTTAATTGTTGATGATTCTTATCAGGTGAGAAAGGGATTACAGTATTTTGCCATTTGATTTCATTCCGTTTTCGAGTTTTAGTAGTCAAGGATATTTGTAACGTAATAGTAATAATTAATTATACAATGTATTTGTCAAGTTCTTCAGAAAATAATGATATTGAGAGTGGAATTGAGGGGTAGCTGGGCTCCAAAAGCAGGTTGTAACTGTAACTGTGATTCTTCCAACTATGTAACATGTAGCCTCTGCAATGTGATATATTTAAGGAGGTGGCATAATGCTTGTTGATGATAAACGAGCTGGGTAATGAAGGAAGGTGAATGGGGTGTGGGTCCTTTTAATAATCAGATTCAGAACAATCCTATGCTAATCCAAATCAACACTTCAATTATATGCTTACTCACAAAATCGTTACATATTCCGAATTGATTCTCCAATTATATGGAAAAACCATCAAGTTAGCAGTGGCAATATGAATTTAATCGAAAACATATGCAGTGGTTAGCTTTTGGCATTATCGAGGCTTACGAATAGGCGGTTTTGTTTGTACTGGCACGTTCTATTTCCTCTGTTCTGAACGCATTTAAAGTTTTGTTCAAAATAGAAAAACTATGGGTACACGTTTAGTTTGTGAACCGAGATCGCATACTGCCAGAATTTTACGTATCGAATTTTTGTCATTTTGAGTTAAATTAGATCAAGTTTCCCTATTGGCTATTAAATTAATGAAACAATCCATTTCATAAAGCTCATATCTTCAAAGAAATATTTTAATCTATAAACGCTTCCAAAAGTTTTTTTTATCCATTATTGAGGTCAAAATTTTTGTACTATTGTTGTTCCAATCGAATTCGCATGAATTCCGCGCGGCTGGAGTTCACATTTCTAGGAAGTACAACTCCCAGTATGATTAAATTAATAAAGAGATTCGGACAGTTAAACTGACCTACTTCTAAATAAGCCTCAATCCCGAGTTGCACTCCCCTGATGCAATTTGGCAAGACAATGACTCATCATTCAGAGAGAGAGAGATCGACAAGATCAGAAAAAGAATTAATAAATTCAACTCGGAAATGCATTTTTCAATCACCACCACCTGTGTTCCTATATGCACAGATCAATGTCGTAAACCAGACAGCCGAACTGCCTGAAATGACACAGAGAACGTGAGGAATTGAGCCTCGGAACAAAGTGTGAGCGAATGACTTTGGGATATTTGGATGATATTTGAAGGTAAGAATTTGGGTGTCATGTCATGTCAGTGGACATGAATTATGGTTTTCCTTCTCAAATCTGTAACAGTGACTCCCTGAGAGAAGTATTCGGCATTATCCCATGAAATGTGAGTCCTCTGACGTGCGGATTCTGCTTGACACTTGAGGAACACCCTGAATTTGGTTATACAATTGGGCTGGGTGCAATGCAATGCAGGCATTGACTAGATACAATACACAATACATACACCCTTCTGCATAATCATAATCTCAACAGTAGAGCGTATGCTAAACATTTGAATAGTTTTGAAGGGATGAAATCCAATCAGACTCTTGTTATTAATAATTTAAAGAGTTTAGCAGGCCCAGGGGTTGTTCGTTATGGCTTCAAAGGACTTCCAATCCCTCTATATAAAGTCAGGGTAAGGACTTGACCAAGCGTCCAGTGCTCTCCAAGCCTCTCCACGAGCTTATAGTTCGTACGTCTTATTTAAATCCTAATTTATTCCGTCTGTGATATCATTTAGAATAATCTATTTCATTAGCTGAAGCTCTTTTCAAAATGAAAGTTGTGGTTCTGGTTCTGAGTGTACTGGCTCTGAGCCAGGCACAAGTTCAAGTGAGACTTCCTTTCATCAACCCCGCCGGAGTTACCTTCACGGGGGCTGGATTCGGAAACGTTTATTCCGTAAGTCTGACCGCCATTTTGAGCTGGGATGGCTGAGCGTCTTCGCAACAAACGGACGAAACGATAGCTAAAACGCCGAACATATCAAAAAATTTGATTCTAGACAATAAATTCTAACCTGGATATGACTTGTTTTAAGTACTAGACAAAATTTAGGTACTTTTCGATATGTTAACAATAATCTGACTGGCCGAAAACGGTAATTAAACAAAATCCTGGAGAACACCAGCTTTATCGGAAACACTAGATTGAAATAGAATTCCTATTCTCGAGATACATATATTTTCCGTTACGGTTGACGGATGCAAAATACGTTTGTTAAACCGTTAACTCCATGTCAATTGACTGGCCTAGAGATGCGCGACAAGCGACAACCTTCAGGTATTTTGATATAAATATTGAATACCTCCGCATTTAGCAGAGTTATTTTACACAGGCCCAGCAACAACAGCAACCTCAACAACAGCCCCAACCTGCCCCGCAAGAACCCGCCCAACCGGAAGCACCGGCCGCCGAAGAGCCGCAGCCAATTGAACAAGCTGAGCAGCCCCAATCAGCCCCGGAACAGCAGCCCCAACCCCAACCCGCCCCTGCCGCTCCCCAATTTTATTCTGCCCAGCAACAGCAGCAGGTGTACCAAGCAGCTGCTCAACCACAGCATGTCTACCAAGCCGCTGCCCCAGCTTACGCTGCAGTAAGTACCATTTTCGGATTTTTGTACTTACTACTGTGAGTAGGTTTTTTCCGCATACAGGCTAATGAGCGAAATATTTTTATGATCAAAATATAGTATCAGTATGCTCAACAGCCGGCAGCTATTCAGTACCAACAACCGGCTGCACCTCAATATCATTATTCCGCTGCTCCTCAATATCACGCAGCATACAATGTACAACCTCTAAAATACTTACCATTTCAGTTTTAAGTCTGTTCCTCATGTTATATCTGTATTCCTTAGTGATTATTAGGAATTCAGGTAATTTGGAAACAATAATTTTATTAACGCTACTGTTTTCTTATCAATGCCAGCCTGCCGCGGTTCAGTACGCAGCACCTCAGCCAGTAGCCCAGTACCACCGCGCTATTGTTCCAGCAGCCCTTCCAGTTGCTCAGTACGCTCAACCCGCACTTGCCTACCAACCCATCAAGTATGCTCAGCCAGCCGTCGCCGTTCATCAGAAGGTAAATCACTTAAATCCTGTATCTGGGACAATAAAGGCAACAAAATTACTAAAATAATGTTTCGTTCTAAAGATCGGTTACGCTTCAACACCGGTACTGACCAAAGTTCAAGGCGTTGCTGACGTCCCAGTCACGAAATTGGCCTATACTCAGGGATACACACAGAAGGAAATCGATGGTAAGCTAAGCGTCCTTCCGTCTGACTAATCCTCGGTTAACACATGGTTGCATTTAACTTCGATTTTTACGGATTTCGTTTGGAATTACCCAGTTGCCCACCCAGCCGTATCAACCCGGAAAATTAAGGTGAGACGCCCAGCTCTTCGTAAGGAATTTTACGATATTGAACACCGTGTAATCGTCCGTCCAGCCGGCTCAGCTACCCTTGAGCTCTCCCAACCCATTTCAAAGGAACAACAGGTAAATGCCAAAACTTTATTGTTCTAGAAATTCCGCGACGGTGTGCTGATTCTCATAGCGCCATTGTTGGTCAATAATCTGGCATTGCAAGGTTTGTTGTGTTATTATTGGACACGGCAAATTAATGTACATAGAACCTTCCGTAAGTACGTACGATTGTACACATACCTACATACGTAGATTTAAAGATGAGGTGGTAGTACAGATACAAGAACAACCTAGATAAACCTGAAATGCGTGAGCAAACCGGATCAATTAGAATTACACGCCCAAGATCATATTTTAATTAATGCAGCCGCTTGGGAGGAGAGGACATATACTAATAACATGATGATAAACATTTAGTAAAAGTGCTACCTCGACAAAACGTATCATTTCTGCTCGGACAAATAACAGGAGTCAAATCAGTTGTCATAAAAATGTTCTAAAGCATGGGAGCTGTCAAGGAAAACGTGCTACGTAATTGGTTATTCCATGCTGGGATTTATATCATTTAAATAATAACTGGGCTATAGAGTTGGGCTGACTGATTGACAAGTTTCAATGAGAGTCCATATTCAATATGAAGAGTTACGCCAGAGTTCGAGATCGTATCATGTTCTAATATCAGACAGCATTCCTGCTCGGCCTTTTTTCATTGTCACTCAGCCAGGAGCCCCCAACACTTAACCTCAATTAAGTTGCCTCACCGATGACAAGTCAGTGCACGAGGTGTTCTTGGCTCCTGCCTCACTCTCATATCGAGTCCTAACTCAAATTGGAATCTCTCATCCCCCTGCTTTAATTGGTTCGAGCTTCGATCACTTCTGACGCAAGAGCCAATATTTGGCCAGCACCGAATGCAACAATAATATATTGTCAATGCAATCAGCATTCCCACGCTTTCTGGATTTTTCGGTACACTATTCGTACCTATATGATACTATGGACTTAATTTCCTTCTAATTTACCTATAATTAAATCACCTCAGCTCAGAATTAATTGTAACGTAACAACCGGGTTTTACTGACACATGAAAGGACGAAACTAATTTTTGTCCGATACACACATTTTAGCGCCGTATTTCCGTTATAGCATCCAAATAGTCGATGTAAGAGGACAAACCTCACATTTGCAATTACAACAACTTGACTAAAGTATTAGGAATAACTGTGTAGGCAAGATGAAATCATAGACTATTTTGAAAAGTTTACAAGCTTGTGGATTTAACATTTCGTTAAATATTTGCAGGGCCCCGCTGTGTTGACCAAGACCAAATTCGCTCACCTCGCCCCAGGTAAATCATATTTTAAGACTAAGATTGCGAAACGTTGAAACATGCTATCATGGGTTTACCGGGGTTGAACATGGATCGTAAAATATCTTAAATTGACAGTTGTCAGATACGGTGCCAGTCGTCGTATCATTGATGGTGAAGGTTCAACCGCTTTCGCTCAGATCAGAAGCGCACCCGCCCCAATCCCTGCCGCAGCTCCATTGCCAGTTGCACGAAGCGCTGCACCTGCACCCGCCCCAGCTCCTCAACAACCCCAACAGGCCCAGCCACGCCAGGCCGTTGATCAAGATACCGAAGTCGTTGAAGCCGCTCGTGATGACCTTCCGGCTCCAGCTCAACCAGCAGCCGAAGAGCCCCAGGCACCTGAACAACAGCCACAACCCATCGAAGAACCCGCAGCTCCTTCTCAGCCAGCCCCTGCCCCTCCAGCACCTCAACCAAATCCAGACCAAGGTCGTGGTTTGACCATTACCCCAGACATGCCCGCGGAACTCCAGTCACGACTGCTCGAGCTTCTTACTGCCCAAGGCGGCACCGTCACTGAAATTCTGAACAAGGATGGAACAGCCGCCGACTCTGCTTCCGTTCTACAGGTAGGCATTTTTTTAGATATTTTCAGCGCAAAGGCACCAATAATAGTTTATATCGATTTTGATTTTGATTATTTTGACTATTCATTTGAAGGTTGCTGATGCTCTGGGAGATCCTTCCCTTCAAGGTGGCGAGCGCATTACCACGCGCCGTATTGTTGTGACCCGACCCATTGAAACCATTCAAGAAATTGAAGTCCAAGAACCAGCCACCAAGATTCAGCGACAGCTCTTCCAACAGCCCACCCTCTTCAAGCACCACGTACCAGCCGTGGCCCGGGTTCCAGTCGCCATTCCAGCCGTGAAACACCTAGCAACTCCAATTGTAAAAACCACCTATGCCACGGCTCCACAAGCCGCTTATTCTTTTAACTACGCAGCACCCCACTTTTCGTATTCCCACTAATTTATATTTTCAATGAGCACAGTGTCTTCAAAATTTCACCCCGATGGTTAGGTTAAAACTCTTCTTGTTCATGGCTTTGTTATTTTTCTTGGATCGCATTACGGCTTTATTACGTTACAGAGTAAGTATGTTACAGACATGGATATCCCATTCCCATTCCCATTACTTAAGTCCCCTCGCAAATTATGAATTCCGTTTGAAATGCAAATTTTCCATCCGCCTGCCGCCTGCGATTAATTTATTTAAAGATTTTCTACATGAAAATTGAATAAAAGGATACACCAACTGGTGCACACACGATATTGTTTCTAGTTGGACATGCGTATGGATTTTATTTTTGTTACAAAAAAAAAATAACTCATTTGTCGACTTAAGCTGTAACAATAGCTACAACTACAAACTACAGCTATCTGAACGAATCACCATAATACTACGCGCTACTTTTAAGTGGTACGACTGCGTTATCCCCATCCCGGATATATAAGGTTAACGCGACATAAACTACAAATACAGATGACAGAAACAAGATTACCCAAACTCAAAGAGTCAAGGAGGAGCATAATTTTCAATTGTGAATGTTGGAATGTTGGCGTTAATTGTACCATTATGCACAGATCATTATACAATTGATTACAATGAAGGATGTATATCGTTATCGTTAGATTATCAAATTGGAAACAAAACCGAACGTAAATTCATCTGCAGTCCGAGAAGGCCAGAGGCTGACTTGATATTTGAGATAAACTCAAACCCTGACTAGTTGTCCTTTTTGTACTTCTGAGCCGATGTTACCCGATAAATTAGAGAATCTCGCCCTGGATCCATTGTACCAATGGCAACTGTAACACAAAGGGAACCACGCATAAGCCGAGTACGCAATATTTACAGAATTTTGTATGATTAAGGCTAATTCTGATTTAATCAAATACAATCATAATCATAAGGAATGTGCTGCGGACGTAGACTCACCACAAATAGCAATAAGAGCCAATATCAGAGTAACTGAAATGAAGAGAATCATGTTGAAAATCACGGGATAGTCTTCGCTCACTGGATCAGCCAGGTTGTACTTCAATTTCTAATAACCAGATCGGAATAGAAACAAAGTCACCATAAGTTACAATTACAATTACAAATTATATCTCTTGTCAAAACACCCATATGCTATAGAAAATAGATGACAATATATGCAATATTAAATAATGTTTAACATACCTTCTCGGCGGGTGTTAGTTTTGGAGTAATGTTAGGCGGAGTTAACGGAGTTACGGGTTGAGCAGGGGCCTGTCGGGCCACCCTAACATGGCTGGCTTGCTCGAGGTCAAGGTCAAGATCCAGCTCGGCTTCAGCGTAAACCGATAGGGCGAGGCTGAGCACCAGAAAAATACACGAACTGAAACTCAACTTCATTTTGAGGATTATTAGTTCCACCCAACGCCAACACGACTGACTGACTGGTTTGGTAGTTCCACTTAAAAACTAAACACAGGATTTACAAATTCAAAATTACAGCTGAAAGATAACTGCTTCAATCCAGGAACAAGTACTACTGGCTTATTTTCTTAAAATTTCCATGGGAGTGTCCGTGAAGTTTGAAATCGGGGCACAGAACAACACGTGTATTCACCCATACATCAGGCGAGGAGGCCTCCTGCATTTCCTCTTACAGCGAACAGCACTAAATACTATGTGAATCTTGGATTCATTCCTCACGTGTGGAAATTTTGAATTGTTACCTCTCATCTTCTCAAGATATGGAAAAGAAGAATCGGCAAAAATTAAGTTAGCTACATTTTGCATTTGACAATTGACAATTGAGGTAGCAAATACTATTTGGAATTTGACTTGAATTTCACCTAAGAATCCTCTCCCGACTTGCGGCGGGTTACAATACGGGTGACGGGTTATAATGGCTGCCAAAAGCGCATTTGTCGGTAAGTTATTGCATTATGTTTCTGTCCACCTGTTTCTGTATGCTGTATACGGTACGGCATGTGTTAGCGTTAGATTATGTGATATGTATGCTTGTATACATTATGTATTACATATTAGGTATTAAAATATTAATAATTTTAATTGGATTTCATAATTCTAATTGCATTGAATTTCTGTCCTTTATTACAGTTCGTGAATCCCATGGGACATATGCTCTGGAAGGGATAAGTGGAAAACCTTTCGAAGGGTTCAAGCGTGAAGGTGAAGAGACCAGGTTCACTGTCACTTCTCCTGATGGAAGACTTTTTGCTGCTGGCAACTCTTCCGTGTACGTACCGTTCTGTTTTTAATACATAATATGAATGTTTGTCATAAAATATGAAACAGAACGCAAATGTCAGAATGAAAACATTAAAAATTAAAATTGTGGCTAATTTTCAATGTTGGCTTATTTTCTGTTTAGCGTAAATATTTACAATACTATCGATGGGAGCTCGGCCCATGTTCTTAGACACAAACTGCTCAATGCTCAGTTCTCACGCCAAGGAGGATTTTTGATCGGTTGGGATAATCCAAATAAAAGTATGTCCTGCACTTGGTACTCGTTTAATTGATGAAAGAACATGTGCATTCCATTCCATGAGAGAAGTTGGTCAATATTTTTATATTTTGATATTTTTCTTTTAGATAATGATAATTTCAATATTTGGAAATTAACTCCTGAGCAGAAGACGCCTGAGCTAGTTCACAGTTTGAAGTTGAGCAAACCACCATCAACTCAGTTTTCTGCTGATGAGACAATCTTTGCTCGACTTTCAAATAATGTTATACACTTTTCCGCTGTTCCCGAGTTCCACAAGACCGTTTGCAAAACTCCGGAGAGTTTGAAAATTGCTAGTTTTTCTCTATCCCCGGGCAATGGACCACTGCATGTATTTTGCTTCATCCCAGGTAATTAATAAGTATATATTGATTTTCAATTTCAACTCGAGAAATATCGGATCGGGATCCCGCTTTTGTCCACCAGCAGTGAGAACTTCGAAGTGTCTTCAACACAACGTACTTCAAGCTAAAATTGTATAATTAGTGTTTCGGAATTGCTGTGCGTAGGTACAAAGAGTGGAGAGCCGTCCTTTGGTCGACTATATCGCTATCCCAACTTTGAGACACCCATTTCCGCCAAGAGCTTTTTTCAGGCTGATAGAGCAGAAGTTAATTGGAATGCAAAGGGTACTGGACTTCTCCTTACTACAACAACGGAAGTGGATAAGTCCGGTGCTTCTTATTATGGGAAAACAACATTGCAATATTTGGACCTCAAAGGTAATATCAGAGCTTTTACCACAGATTTCGCAAGAACGTTTTTGCAACTGTTATTTAATGTTGAAACTCGAATTATGAAAGCTTAATTTTCTATATTTATCAACTAGGGGAGTCGGCAACTGTTCAAACGGAGCAGAATTCCCACGTTATTCATGCCTCGAAATGGAGTCCAAATTCAATTGAATTTTGTGTTATCAGCGGAAAGATGCCGAATGCTCGAGCTCAGTTGTGTAATTCTAAGTACGGTTAGACATTTAATCTAATGATGACAAATAATTGTAAAGTTCTCTTGGTGCGGTCAGGTATGCTCTGTAATTAATAGTACATGTATGTACTGTGTTTTCTTGACAGATGTGACGTAATTTTTGACATGAACATTGCAGCAAGGAATGAAATTTACTTTAATCCACAAGGGAATATTCTGCTTCTGTGTGGATTTGGGAACCTTCCAGGAAGTGTTGAAATCTGGGAAGTGAAGAAACACAAAAAATTGATTTCCAGTTATCGTGCACCCAATACAACACAGCTGGAATGGTTGAATGGTAATTAAAGGACTTCTAGCTAAATAATATATTCCAGAGTAACTTAAATACACAAAATTGAATCTAATTAACTTGTAGATGGAACTCATTTCATCACTGCGACCAACGCTCCGCGAATGAACGTGGATAATGGGTTCAAAATCTGGGATTTCACTGGAAAGAACGTGTTTGAATGGAAAGCCGGTAAGCAGCTCTTCGGAGTTACTCCTTTCTATACAGCGGAAGCCGTGCCATTTCCGGAGGAGAAGCTGGATGACTATGTTGACAAATTGGGGAACAAAGCACTAAACATAAGTGAGTATAACCGATAACGCGCTCCTGTTACAAATAGGTTTAATTGTATTGAACTGGTTTTATGCTGATTTGTTTAAATTACAGAAGTTGAAGAGAAGAAAGTGGGTGCTTATATTCCGCTTCATAAACGAAAGGGCAATGAAGGGAACCTTGTTTTAAAGGAAAGCCAATTGTCAGAAACTGAGAAGAAGATTAGGGCAGTGAAAAAGGTAATGCAAAAGAGTAGCAAACTATTACAGGCTAGTTTATTTAAACCTACCGGTCGTTGCTAAACTATTGATTGTTGTATTGTATAAATTGACAGAAATTGGAACAGATTACAAAGTTGAAGGAGTCACTAGCACAAGGTGCCAAGTTGGAAAAGAATCAGTTGGATAAAATTGAAAACGAAAAGGAGTTGTTAGCAGAACTACAGCGGTTGAGCGTCGCATGATGTTATTGAAAATTCAGGATGGCTTGATTGATTTTGAATATTGATGACCTATTAATATTGGTTACTAATTGCTAATAAAATAAATTGTTTCTATTTTACAACAACGATTTAATGCCATGGTCGTCCATTCGTGTAAATGAACCATATCATAATAATTTATTACAGGATATCTATATTTTGAAATATTAGTTTAGTTGACTCAGTACCTAGATTATCCTACAGAAGATCAAGCTTTTCAAATGCCGGAACCGGACTTTTGACTATCCTTTTTCATGTCCAGGTAAAAGGGTTTAATCATCAACTTCTTAACTTGGGCGAACCCTTCTTCCGGTTTGACTTTATCCGGGACGTGAACTTTGAAGGGTCGGAAGTACGTAATCAAGGCTTGTACAACTCCGAGGTCAACTTTGTAGTCCAGAGCTAGGGCTTCGGGTGTGTTCTTCACAGGGTCCGTTTCGTGCTTATCCAGAAGTTCTAGAATTCTTCGAAGGCTCAATTTCCCAATCGGGATTTTGACCGGTTCATGGTAGCCATATAAATGCTCCTCGTGTGTATGGCGGTCCTGTGGCAACTCAGTCACTTTTCTCTGTACCACGGGGTTGTCACCCGAGGATGTTACGAACACTTGAGACAGTTTCTTCATCTGATCTTCACTCAGCTTTCCTTTGGTCAAGAGGTCTGGATCTAATGGACAACATAAGAAAATACTTGTATATTGTCAGGGGATATGGCTCAGGCAAAAGGTAAGGTTGGGACCACTACTACTGTCCACATATCTATGCTGCCTCTTTATGCTGAGACTCGAGATTCTAGTCGGACTATGTAGAAGAGGAACAGACGCTTACAATATTAGGTAAGTACACTTGTATCTATCTCTGAATTTCGGAGGAACTTACGCACAATTGGCATGCCCATACCCAGGCCCGTGAAAACTAAACTCGAGAATCGAATTCCTTGATTACGTGAGTAGTTTTTTTTCAGATTTTACTGATTTTTTTTTATATTTGATGACTTTACAACTTTCTTTTGGCGGGAGCGAACCCAGCCCAGATTCTGAATTTCGATCGCAAAGCTAGATATATTCACGGTTTCCTGGTTTTTGGTAAATTTACAAAAAAAAAGTAAGTAAAGTTCAGGTTTTTTGAGATTTTACAACTTATTTTGGTTTTGGACGATTTAATAAGATTTGTTTTTGCTCGAGCGTAGCGAGCCCAGATTCTGAACTCTGACGCGTGAAGAGCGACAGTTTCAGATTTCAGAGGTTTTTTGTTTTACAATTATTTTCGGTTATGGATGATTTTACAAAGCGTCCTGATGTATTCTAATGTTTTTTTCAGATTCTACAATTTTTTATCGGGGAGCAGCTTCCAGGCTTATCATTTATCGAAGACCTATAACCTAACTCATAACTAGAAACTTCGCGGTCGCGGTAGTTTCCAATAAACCTGGTCTAACATTTGGCGCGAATCAAAGCCATGGTATTTTATTGCTGCGTCGTCTACAAAAAATAAGGCAATCAATTTAGTTATACCGTTCTTTATGTCCTTCATCACCTTCTTCATTGAGGGATAAGGAGGAGCCGCGGAAGGTTTTTCTCTCGAGATGACTTTGAAGGCTCGATCTTCCACATTGTAATTTCTGATGGGTCGGGTCACGAATTTGAATTTGCTTAGTTGTTTCCCCATGATTTGAATTAAGTTTTATACTGCGATTAATTAGGTGTAAGTACAAAGTATATTTATTTTACGTGTCTCTCAGGTCTCATCTCGTGTGGTTTTTTCGGTAAAAAGATTTGAGTTGTGAGTTTTTGTGCGTCTGGGAAAAATGAGTCTCATCTTATAGCTGACGCGCAACCAATTTTTGTTTTTGGTTTTGGTCAGTACTATCGTTAACGAAACTTCGAATGTTTAAAACATTTTATTCCATAATAAACTCATTAGCTTATATTATCCTATTCTACTCACAATTTAGAATACAGTTGGTCAGTATTATTAGCGGGTGGCACACTACGACCACCTCCCGATCTGGCCAGATATTTGTCTTACCTTAAGCTATTATATAATGTAAATATAATTACACGGCACGATGAGGCTTAAACTTTTAACGCTACGGAGGAAGATAAATTGTAATTCATACCAATAATGGAACTTTTCATCTGAGGTTTTCATTCCTTAGCCATTTCCATTTTAGTCTTGGCTCGTCATTGCGTGAGCTCGCCGATAATTTCCCTGTGACTTATTACGACAACGACGGCGCGCTTGCACTTCCGTAGCTTTCACCTTAGCTTCAAGAATTTCCATGATAGCTTGTTCAATCCAGGCTCGGAGCTGTTGAACCGCAGTAAGCTGATCAGGACCAGGACGAGGAGGAGCGTCATCACTACCGCTATTAATGCGACCATTATTGGGGAGAGACCTCGGATTGCCATGGAGGCCATTGAGACCGTGGTGGTGGTCTCCACCACCTCCTGCTGGTGATCTCTAAAGAAATATTATTTTAACATATCGTATAAGTAAATACAGTTAGAAGCAACCGAGACACACTAAGTCGGATCTAACAAGATTTCTAAACTCATAATAATTGGCTCACTCACAGGGTTTCCTCCTTTTGCAGGAACCCAAAGGTTCGGTAGAAATTTATTTAACAAGTAAATGTTAAAAGCCATAAAGATCCATGGGTAAGTGTAGTAGACAATAAAGATACCACAAGGATACCCATTACAGACCTGTAATTAAAAACATGGGATACTAAAATCAATTTTCAAAGCCATACAATTAGAAATTGTTCGAGCAGAGCAGATCATACTTTAGTAACAGCAGTCTCCAAATCCATGTAATAACTTCTCTCATCAATTATGACACGGTTCCAGTCATAGACACTGTTCCAGAAACCTCGGTAAGTTTCAAATATCTGTCCTTCCAAGAGAGTCCAAAAAAGTCCTGCTGAAACCTGAAATTAGGATTTTAATTAGTGAATTTGTATCCACTATAAACTATATTTATAAGGCTTGAAAATCAATTCATATCTACCACCTCGCATGTTTCTTCCCCAATGTTGAGGAAATTCCGAATGTTAGCTGCTGCCACAGCTCGATAAGCGAACTTGATTAATTTGGTGAGGAACAAGACCGGGGTAATACAGTTGTAGGTAGTAACGCTCTGGCATATGAATACAATACCAAGAAGAAGTACGGCGTTGAATCCGCGCTGGGTTTTATCAGTAATCATATCATTGGCAACGTAGCATATCTGAATTATCCAGCCGAATAGCAAACCCAACTGGACATTGGATTCCATTTCCATGAGTCGCTTCGTTGCAACTTCACCAGCTGCACCATTCCGAAGTTCCCCAACAGCATTGTTCCAAACGGCAAGGACAGCCCCCATGTCACGGTTCAAGTTTTCGAATCGACTGTTGAGAGGAAAACGGACAAAAGATAAAATTGATTATTATTATTTGGTTCGCGCACAGGACAGACTACAACGGCAAAATGCTTATAATTATGACGATGGTAAGATAAGTGTTTTGGTATTCTGGCCCCTTCAGCGTACATTCTACACCCCTGCGCCCTGCAACAACGTTGCCAACAAATCCGAGATGTCAGACTTTTCTCAATTCGGGTGAGGTTAGGCCAAGCTGCTGCTGTGTGCCCTTGCATACGCTTAGGAAAACCTAACCTAAATAATTTAATTGTTACAACATTGTTGAGGGCCCAGGGGTGTAGGATGGGCGCAGAATGCCAAAACCCGAAAGATAACATAAAATGCGCAAAACGTTTGGTACCTAACCACCAGACCGCAACAGTTCCAAATTAGAGTCGTATATGAGCCAACAATCAAATCAGACCAAGTGTGTCGGTGTCAGTCAGTAATGTACACGGTACCGCGTCCAAAGAATGGATCTGTCTTCCCTCTCAGTACATAGATCTTGACCGAAGTGTCGAGTGAATGTTTGATTGAACTGAAGTTTGAGTAATGGAAACTGCGTAAACTTTGAGATGAATGAAAAGACCAGGTCAGGTCAGGAGGGCAAGCAATACAGACAGGTCACGATGTCACGAGCCACGAGAACGAACAGCGCAAAAGAGATGAAAGGGATAGGAAATCAAGGAATTTCGGTGTAGGTATACCACACACACATACACAACACAAGCCTTGCCAAGTTCAGGTTTTCGAGGTTTTCCGCCATTGGAAAGAGCATCTTTCTGCCTAGGCCAGCGGCCAGCCCAGAGAAATCCGAACCTACAGTTCATTTAGCCTAGATAATGGCACGATTGACGCTCTCCATGTACTCTGTTTTTTGAGGACCCACGTACTAGTAGCGCCTGAATTCAAATAAGAAACGCCCGTGCGACCAGGCGCTACAGACATTGTGAACCGCGTTTGTGTTGCTGCCAATCTAAGGCTAAGGGTATATACTGTAATAGACTCATATCTCTGGGCCAGCCTATACAGAACTCCGGGATAGGGGATTCTCTCAAATAGAGGGAGGCGCGAACCACATGCGCAGAAGAGTTAGTTGCTC
>JAQFYT010001336.1:0-17038 GCA_034694925.1 Ceratophysella denticulata
GTTGGCCCTGGACCCACCGTCTTTGACAACTTAGATCTGGTCGCGTCTGGCATTTTCGGCACACACAGGGAACTGAATAGTGAGGTAATTATAATTCATTTTTGCAGACCAAGATTATATTAATTAGCGGTCATATACCAGTTTCATTACTTACAATTCGTACAGAACGTACGGTTACGTGATATAAATAGGAAAATGAGAAACACCAATGCCTAAAAGTGTATGCAAAAGATGCCGTACAACCTAAAGTCAAAATTTACAAAAAAGCTTATATATTCCAAATCGTTTCACCAGATGATCAGTGTCGACGCAAGGTCTTTTGGGAACCTATTTAAGAGCAACCTCTAATATAAGGGCATGTTCCATCTCCAACCACAAGGAGCGCTCCTAGTAATTACTAGACAAATAATTTAACTACACAGGGTTAATGGTGTTAATTCTTTTGGCCTTCGGCATTGTTTTGTGACAAAAATTAGCTGTATTTTAGTCTTAATTTCACAATTTTTTGTTCTCACATCTCTGAGAAAACGGTCCCGAAAGTTTACCATTGGAAATGTCATCCCACCACTGACTAATTAATTGATTAATTTTAACACACTGGAAAATAAAAATCGGACTTCGGCTTTTCATTAAGTATGCATCTAAGCTAATTACAACAAGCCTTAAATGGCATTAATTTGTGCACTGGTTAAGCCACAATCGGTACCGAACAAGACGGCGATTGTTTAAGGAAAGTACAAAGCTCAATGCAACATAACATAACCCCAAATAAAAGTCAAATATCTTAACATGTACAAACAATAAATAATTTGAACACAACCAAACCCATGGATCGTCTGTAAATTAGGACATTTTGTACTAAATGACTTGAACTCGTTGTATTAGTTAATTTGGAAGCGTTCATATAAAGAATACAGTAATTTTGAGCTTGCCATAACTACTAGACCCAAATGTAACTAGGTAGGTAATGAATTTTCATAATTTGGAAAACCCCATGAGCGTCTTGATGGGAAATTCAACCGGACAGTGGGTCATCTCGGCTATTACAGGCAAAGAGCAGTTGGTCCCGAGTAACTTGGTACGTAGTGTAGGGTGGGAGACGGATCAGGAAAAGACAAGTTTCGGCTCGGATTGTTCGACGATTAATGTATGCCTCTGAAACTCCATGCGGCATATCAATCGGAGCGATTTTCATTGGAAACGGAGGAACATGGACAACGTTGGCAGGGTTGATTGATCCAGTATTTGAATGATTTTGACATGGACAGCTCACAGGAAGTCGTTCCTGATTCGTGGCAAACTTAACAAAGTTTTTGAGTTCTTCCGGTGTCATGGACTCCAGAACGGCCCAGAAGAAGAGAATGTGCCGATCCGTTTCACTGACGCCAACTTGGTAGTGCGTGTGGGACTGAAAATATTTGTATGTTGTGACTATTAACTGCGTACATTGTAACGTTATTTAATAATAAGACTCTTACTTTGAGCAAAGCCAAGTTAATATCCGGAGATCCAGCAACACGAAGCCGAAGGTCCGCCGTGGTAAAGAGATTGAAGAAAATTGTGGTTGGAATAATGCTTGCCAAACCCGGTAGAATCTGACTCATTCGATTCATGGTAGCCAATTCCTTTTCTCGAAGTTTTTGGATCAACCGAATAAATTGACCTTTGTTGTCAAAACTGAAATACAAATAATCTTGAGTACAAATAATCTGCATGTACCGCAATATTGACACAAATAATTTTTATTGTATTTACTTGACCGGAAGCTGAGTGCCAGCAGTGATGAGCGGAACAACGTTGAGACCATCCATGGACAGAAACTGAAATGTTGGATTCTCTTGCTGGATCAAAAGCTCGCTGAACGCTTCTTTGTCGATACTCTGGGATATAAAATATTTTCAATACAATTAGGACCACAGGACAGACCCAACTTTTCTCGAAACATTTACTAAAAATTACCTGTTTGAATTCCTGTAAAAACGAATAAGTCAGAACATCCGCTTCCTTCAGATCATGGTCGAGGTCGGTAAATTCCTTTTCAGAGTTCAGAAGCTGACGCCAAGATGAACGGAGCATTGAAATTGACATGGGGGAATCAACCCGAAGGCTTACTCCAATGAACTAAAATTACGAAACAAGGACATATTCAATAATATTCTATAGAAGTATGTATATAACCGAATTAAAAGTTGGTAAACTAACCTGGCCAAAGCTATTCATCAACCTCTCTTCTGCGTAAGACAATGCTCCTGGTCGAATCATTAAACTGTCCTTATTTCGCCCTGCCGCAGCACTTGGACAAAGCATGAGAATTTTCAAATCCGGTTTCTTAAACTCCTCCACTGCGGCTCCCAAGAAGTGTCGAAATGAACCAACTGTAATTACCAAAATGAATTTGTGATTCTATGCATGATATTTAGTAATTGTAATTTGTAACAACTTACTCAATCCCTGAACTTCTTCTCCAGAAAATTTTACGATTACAGGAAGTGGCGGATCTCCTGTGGGAACGGAAATCAGAAATTAAAATATTAACGAATGTTACATTCATAGCGCCGTATTATTATATTGAACCAATTGGTCTTACCACCGGTAGCAGGTGGAACGCAGAACAGTGAGGACGGAGTATTGTTCAACTGACAAACAGCTTGACTGAACAGAGTATTTCGGCTATCCACCTCCGTAGTCCCAATACGCAGAATAGGGTCCAGAACAATTTCAGGTGGAGAATTCTCCGGTCCACGTTGAGCGGAATGTTGAAGGACTTTGTACAAGAATTCGTCCTGAAATAGAAAATTATTTAATTTCGATTGAAGAATTATAATAACCATTTACAAATTAATTTTTGATAAGTTGTAGTGAAATACCTTGGTATTGTAAAAGAGGAAGTATCTTGCGTCATGAACCAGGGCAGAGATGCTCAATTTCATGCTTCTTCCAATGTGCAGCGGAACGTAAGGAAGTAGATTTTGGTAAACCAAAGTGTTCAAGCTTTGAAGAACTAAAATTCCGTTAAAATTTCATTTAAATTCTACTAAATATTACATTTTAAATATATGCCAAGGTCAACGTCTCCTGCAACTTACCTGCAAATCGGCTTCGGATGTTTTCAATTGGAATATCTACATAGAAAAAATGTGCAACTTATTATAAACACCTTGCACAATGGCTAAATGTAATGCGAATATGCATAATAGCAGTCAATTACTTTGCAAATATCTCAGTTCCGGATTCAAGAAAACATTTTCCTCGAGATAAATCTCGTGTGGATGAATGCTCTGCGGTGGAAGTCTCAAGGTTTCAGCCAATTGATCCACGTAAGTGACCAGCGTAGCGTCCATCTCTTTAGTCCACTCCCCATTGGTCAGAATATGAGCCAGTTGATTTGCATCCACGGAAGTTTTGTCCAGTCGAAAATCATGGCCTGTTTCCAGGAAGGCTCGCCAAAGAGCGCAAACATTGTCCTTTGCCAATTGCGAACACCAACCAATGAAGCCGAAGAGCGACAATCCCCAGTCATCATCAGCGTAATTTGGCTTCTGACTCTCCGCGTCCTTTTGTATCCCTTTCAATCGAGTATTTTTCTTGGACCTGAATCAGGAAAATTGAATGAATCTAATGTTAGTGCTATGTTTTTTCACACCTACGTTTTGTGCGCTATTTATTCGAAAAGAATTGCATACCCAACTTCGGCAGAAGATTGCTCCAAAACGTTTTGTGTGGCTTCATCCAACCCAGAGTTCAGTGACTTTTCACAGCCATCCTTTCGTTGCTGTCCAAATTTTTTAAATACTTCGTGCAAAAAGTAATCCATTTCAAAGTTGACTGGTTTAACAATTTGCACAAATTTGGCCAGCACGTTGCTCTCCACCTTTTTGTTCAAATCGTACTTTAAAAACTCGACCAGATTAAGATTTTACAAAATTAATTTTGCAGGAATCCATACCGAGTTATTCAAAATATGCTTCTTTTTAAGCATAATTGTACCCCGCTCATCCAATTCCGACTTGTCAAAATGTCCGTATTCCTCATTTGCAACGTAGCATTTCGTGAAAATGTTTGAAACAGCTTCATGGGCTTTCTCAGACAGTTGCTGAGTTGAACTTGGACTCTCAAAGATCTGGAAGAGAACATTCGTATCTTTATGAAGCAAATTGTTTCTTAGACTCCAATACTATGCATCGATAGTTTACCTTTCGGCGTAAGTATTCCGACAAAACTTGATCAGCATTTCGATCACCAGTTTCCAAATTGTTCTTGACACGATACACAGAAACAGCAGGATAGAGAATAAAGTCATCGATGGGATACCACGTTTGATTTCGTTTCAGAATTTCAAAAGCTTTATGAGCCTTTGACGCTGTTCGAACTTCAACAACGACGTCAACTCCATCATCCGAGATCCAAAGCTCATTTCCATAGACCCCACCCGTTTCATTCAGGGCACGTGTAATCGAGGTCTCGATAGGCATCGACTCAATTTTATTCGGAGCTCCGATAATGACGAAAAGCCTGGAAGTAGCGGTCACGGCCGAGAGCGGCTCCATGCAATCTTGAACTAAGTGGTTCGAAATCTGGAAATATGCCGTAATCATTAGTGATCGGAATATCGTATTTAGACCATGCAATCTAATTGCTTACCGCAAAGTTCTCCTGCTGTGATCTTCCTGTCCACACAAGGAACTTATTGAGAAGTTTGGCAGCGTAGAGGGTGTTTCGAAACCATTGCATCTCAACGCATTCCTTGAGACTAATCTCTTCCATTTTCGGTGCAGCCTTGGTTTCTGGCAATGGACTTCGGATGCCTTTTCGACCACCGGTTAATTGTGCCAACTTAGGACGTGGTTTCAAGTTTCTGCCCAAAGCCATAGTTTGTAATTTGAAACCTCTTGAAGTTTGTGGTCCATTGTTTAACGTATTTGTACCGCTAGGCTTTCGTACTGGTGTTGAGATTGGTGACGGTTCAATTGAAACAGCTGCACTCAATACCGTTGGAGAGTTTATGAGTTCAGCGACCTGTCAATTGCAAAATGTCAATTTCTTAACTTTACATTTGCAAACAAATTGCATTTCCTTGAAACGCTGCTAACCTGGGACAAGTTGATACAAAGTTCCATGAGAAACTGCAAGTAGGATGAAACTGCATAAAATGGCGGGTTTGGTCGTGTCGAGGATTCAGTTTTCACGGGCCCATTAGCGCCAGCCGCACGACTGGCCACTGTAGACACATTATTTCGTGGATATCTGCTCACGGCGACGGCTCGGATGGCCGTAGTAAAAACCCGACTGGGGCCTGGGACTGCCGTTGTATTCGTCCCTCCGCCAACAGGATGGAGAGGAATCCCTGCTGGTCCGCTCAGGTTAAGGGTCAAACGAGTCGTGGATTTCGTTTCATACTCGTACAGAATCACCAATTCGTTGAAGAGTCTATGAAATAGTGGAATATGGGTAGAGTAGAAATCTGGAGTCAGGATGCTTTCCTTGTCAACGCTGATTGTTTCCGAAAGCAAAGCGAAGATCCATTCCTAAAGTTTGTTCAAACACGTAATAGAATAATATACCTTAAGATGTACTGGACAAAATCGTAATGTTCGAGTACCTACCTTAACCGTTGGTGGCATGGTCGTCTTCTGAAGAAAGTTGAATAGGATTGACATTAAATTCAGAACAATATCCCGTGCAATGTCAGTCTTAGTTCGAATGTACTGGATCAGTTGCTCACAGTAGAGCAGTGCTAATGGGAATTCGGTTGGAATGCCTTGCACTTGAAGCGTGTAGCCTGTAAAATAATTGTTACAATATTAATTACGGTAAAATATGGTAAATCTAAGCGTATCGTATAATTTTACCTGGAAGAGCCTGAGGTGTGATTGCGCATGAAATTCTATCCGTTGGAACTAAAATAGTTGGAAATGAATTTTTCTTTTTCAAACAATCACGCCCACTACAACTGGACGGTCCAGAACCAGCCATGGACGCAGCATGTGACCCTCCAAGATTCAGATTCCCTTTCTGCAGAGAACTCAGAGATTGTATTGGGTAACAAGCCAAAGCATATTTCCTTAAATCTCCGCCATTCATTCCATAAACATGGACGCAGGGTTCCTTGATGCTTGGAACAGGGACGGATTTGTTGGGTGGTGGACAACGAACTGAAACAACGGTGAAAGCCGTGTCTGGAAGAAATACTTCGAAAACGCCTTCTTTGTCAAGTGGGATTTCGTCCATAACAAATTTATCTGGAGCATTCTTAAAAAAATAAAATAAAAAGAATTATAACCTTGTTTTTATAAATGATAGCTTTCGAAAATTGGAAACTTACTTCAATCACTGAACAGATCTCCTTGGTCAATTGATTCAGAGCCGCAACCCCTTTCTTACCAGCTCTTTCAATTACGAAACGAAGTTCTTGGGAGAGTCTTGTGCAAGTTCTGAAATGCGTAATATTTGATTTCGTAAGGCTTCTATTAGCTTTTAGAGTAATACGTAAACCGTATGAGTAATAGTACCTGTAAAATAACACGGACGGATTTCCAAGATCCGTCAAGAATTTCAATGGTGGAACTCCTAATCCAAGATTCCATGTCAATAGGTCGCCATTGAGCGGAAAATCTGAGAATCCATCTTCAGATCGAAGCTGAAACAAGCATTCAATTTCGAAATTGTATTGAATTGAATTCTGTTATTGGCAAATGAATACTTACCTGCAGATTTTCCCAATCCAATTCTTCCAGAACATTGACCAAATTCGAAGGCCGCTTTGTAGTTTCTACTTCAACCGTAGTTTTACTTCCTGGGTCAATGGTGTCCACATTATTGTAAGCATTCAGAATTTGAAGAAATGCTGTTCGACAATAAAGGTGAAGCAGAGAGACTTCCAATGAAACTAAATTAGTATGGAGTTTGAACATGTTCACGGTATGAGCGCTCAGTGGAGGTTTCGTGGTCCCATCAATCCGCTCCAAGCATTTCAATGGATACCAAAATCTTAAAAGTGTTCCTTCCGTCTCAACATAAACTTCAACCAATACCAGTTCGTGAGTCTGGAATAGCCAATAGTACAGATAGTCATTGTCATTATCGTGGACTATGTTTTCCCCAGACACCGCCAAAACACAAAATATGAGAATAGCCTTAACCATATTTAGCTCGAATAAATAATCTATAGAATTTATACCGTGTCAATATCTAGTACTTCTCCAACGAGACCAAAAGTTCGCATCATGGATCCCACGGCATATTTCGGAATGATGGACCCGCTAATACTAATGTCCTCCACCCCATCTCCATGCACAGCCCGAATCATGACATTCATCCCAACTTTAATTCTTTCCATTGTGAACCGTGAAGCCTCCACTTTGATCTCTTCCAGGGTTGGTAAATGAAGATCTCTTGGAATTCCACCATTTTCTTCATAAAGAAATTCCACAGTTTGACGAGCAATGTCAATCATACCCATGAGCAGAGCACCCTTGATTTGCTCTAAACCATCTCGGCGTTCAGACTCGTTTCGAAATCTTCGACGAATAACTGGAAACACTCTTTGTTCCCAGGATCTGACCAGGAGCTCATGAATGTCAATGTCTTCTGTTCCATCGGAAGTGATTCCCGGGGAAGTAGTCGCTGTTTCGGTAGTTCGAGTGCTTCTTGGAGTTCTTGGTGGTTTCGTCGGTGAGGGCTTTGACTTGGATTCCTCCAATACGAGTAAATCCGATTCGGTCCCAAGTCTGAGGGCACAGGGACAAACGTAGCGAATTGGTCCGGTGAATACGCGAATGTCGTAGGTGGCTGATGGTGTCAAATGGTATTCCAGAATGGAGGACGGCGAGTATTCTGTACATTGAATAATACATGGCGGTTGGACTATAACTCAAGTAATCATAATTACAATGATACCTTATCCTGGACCCTTTACTGACCTTTGCTCTCAGGCTTTGGTTTAGCAACATGGCCGCGGATGGGCGGTTCATGACCCCCAGCCTGAAGTTTCTTTTTGGTGAGATTACTGGCTTCAGCGGCAGCGGTTGTGGTTGTTGGCAAAGCACCTCGCACTGCTATGGGCATTCTAATAGGAAAACATTTACGAATTTAAGAAATTGAGCAAAAATGCATACAATTACGATAAATAGATGATTTTATGTTTACTCTGCTGGCAGCTCAACAGGATGAACCATCACTTCGATCAATGGCGGTAAATCATCCTCGCCGTCACTCATAGTGGCAGAAGAGTCATCATCTTCGGAATGATCGTCAAAGAGCATGTCCCGGTCGTATTCGGCCAGGGCAGTTGAGCTAGATTCGGGAGATGCATAGCCCGAACTTCCGCCTTCTTCACTTCCCGTTTCAGCAATCACAAAGCTGACTTCACTCTCCGACTCGATTTCTCCTAGGAAAGGAAAGAAGTGGGTAAAATTCAGATCTTGCAGCGAGTCCGAGATCCGACGCAGTCGGAAGCCCGAATCGGAAGAAGTTCCTGAAAATAATCAAACACGTTAGTGAATGCACCAAAAATCTGAATCAATATGCAGTACAATTTGTACCAAACACCTACCCGTGACTTGAACGCCGCCGGTTGGAGGAATAGCCCGAGTATTGACCGGACCAGTACTGGTACCCGCAACTTCTTGCGGAGACTGACCAGGAGTAACCAATTTCGGTGGCTTCGTACAATCACGATAGAGAAGACGAAGTCGCGTTACTTGACTCTCTACGCTATCCAATCGATAAGATGCTTTGGATTCCTTCGCCAATGTTCTTAGAGCCAATATCGCCGAGAGCGTTTCCGCGGTCAGGACATCCGTTCGACCCAGTTCCATTTCGCTTCCCAAGCCCAAAAACGTTTGAACAAATTCCTTTCGTCTCAACCAGATAGACAAAACCTGAGTGGCTCGTGTTCGCACTTCAGCAACAAGTCGAACGATCGTCATTCCATGTGCAATAGTTTTGGATTCTGATGGACTCATTGTAGTACTCGCGGTGACGCCGCCGGATTGATTTACGGAAGCAAATATTTGATTCAATGCTGGAAGCTGACGTTTCAACGGAGGTGCTGGATCTGGCCGAGTATTTCCTGGGTGTGGGTGGCTCACAAAGAGACTTCGAAGGTAATACGAAATTTCACGTTGTGCCGAAGTACTTAGCGGTGGTAAAACATCCCATTTAGGATATTTCTCTGTGGAAAGTCGGGATACCGGGACTTCCAAGGTATCTGAAGCGGTAATGATCTCCTGATCATCATCATCCAGTGGCATAATCTCGACAGTTGCTATTTCAGTTCGATTGCAGACGTTCCGAACGATGACTCTCGTTGGAGCAAAATCCCATTCATACTGATCTCGTCCAATTCCGTCTTCTTTCAGAACTGTTTCTGTAGATTCTTTCGACAGTATCCAGCAGATGGATGAAACTCGGATGGTTTCATTAAAGGAACCCAGAACACTCAGGCTGGCAATCACGAGACGAGCGGACATAGCGTAAGACTCCAGCACAACTCCAGTCGGATTGGTATGCCCAGCTAATTTCGAGAGAGGTTTCAGTGCGGAGCAAAGAACTTGCTCGACGGCTGTTGACCATGGACTCGGACCAGTGGGTTCCACGATGAAATCCAGGTCTTCGGATATATCCGAGGATAACGAACTATTACTGCTGGTACTCAGGTTACCTTTTGAGGCCGATAACGAAGAAGACTTGAATTCTTCCCTCGGAGATAAGGACGTAAAGAGCAGCAGACGAAGAAGTCGAATAATTTGTGCCGCCAGACCTTCTGCAACTTCACCGGACAGGAAGTTTCGTGCCGGGTCATGGGTGGTTAAGTAAAGATTTCGTTCTTTGCAGGATTGGTCGGAAGTTAGCGACTTGGGCTTCTTTGGAACACTGACGGCTCGTTGTGGTACGGGAGGTGCGAGTGCAGTGTTCGCCACGGTGTACTCCGCTGCCATTGCTGCCTGCAGCAACGAGATTTCCTCTGTATTTTTAGGTGGTGGTGATGACCCGTTCACCGGTGGACCAGCGTGCGTGCTACCGCAAACAACCTGAAAATCCGCCAGCTTGGAAAGCAGTAAACTTGCAATCACGTTGTAAGGATTTGGATCCTGTGGAACTGAAGCAGCATTCCCAGCCTTTTTCTTGAGTACTGGAATACTGTTAATTTGTGTGAGATCAGATATATCGAGATTGTTGACGCGCGGTAAGGCTGTGTACAGAAGTCTTAAAATCGTTAGAACCAGCCGCGGTGACAGCCTTGAATCCAGGAGTAAGGAAAAAAGACGACATATGCATGGGCTCTGCTTCAAGATGGCTTGTCCCAATTTCGTTAGACGAAGAGTGTCTAGAAGTCCAAGTACGTCTTGAATTGATTCCGTCAGTGTTGGAGCACACGCTTTATCCAGTGGAGAGTGTTGGTCACATTCATCCATCCCACTTGACATGGCTGCCAAAGTTGTGGCACGTGCCAGATGGTTCGTAATGTTGACGGATATTTGAACGGGAAGAGCAATATGGTCCGTTTCAATTGTTTCAAAGTCATTGGATTTGGTTGTTTCCCATGACGAGCACCTCCCGGCTAGGACCTAGATTAATGCCGAACGAAATATAATGAGTCAACCCATGAAGCCTATTAATCTAAAATGTAGTTTCTCAGCCATGTTGCCATTCGGCAGAAACCAGTTCACTCACCTGGAAAGCGGACCAGGCCAATGGACCAATTTGATTCGGCTCAACTTTTGCAGGTTTCCTGGAACCCGACGTACTCCATGATTTAGGTTGAAATGCACAGAGTTGATCAAGCAACTCTAATAGTCCGCTCTCCACAAGACAGTTTTCATCCCGTCTAAAAATTCATAGAAAATGTTTAATATTTGTTGAGTATAGCTAATAAAACGGCAAAGCTTTGGTGGGCAGTGAAAGTTTTTCAACTAACCGTTTATACGGAAGAATGCAGAGCAGTGCGATGGCATATCGATAGAGCGGTGGATTTTTCGAAGCAATTTCAACGACTCCTTTAATCGTGCGCCCGGCTATTTCCATGATTTCCTTCTCGAATCCGGTACATGAAATGTCTTTCATCTCGACGCAATGCTACAAATACAACGAAGAAAAGCACTGGTTTAGATTTTGAGCTTAGATTACATGTCCACTCGAATTTAGCTGACATTTGATAATCTTTACCCGTAAACGCAACCCGACAGCAATGAGAGATTGAGCGAAATGTTTGGAACATTCAACAATTTTGAGAAGAACTTGAACCCCTTGTGATCGTCGTGCAGCCCTCTTCTCTCTCAATTTAATGGATGCCAAAATATTTTTAAGACTTCCGGTCGGATTTTCTAGCGGATAGGCTATGAAATTGTGAACTTGAGTCACTCTTCGTTTCGCTGTTCGGAAATCCTTACAATCCCAAAACTTTTCGGAACCCCGTCGCTTCTCTGCGCCAAGCAAATATTTCATTCTGGAAAATATTTCCTCGACGACTTCCTCCGCTTTGGTCAATACTGGTCTGGATCCGCTTTCGATAAAGGCTTGAACGATTGACCTACATGCGCGTGCACCATTGAGCATTAAACGAACTAAAATTACCGTGTAAAATATACCAGCATGTTTTACATTCTTACGAAATGTCACTAATAGCATTTCCTGGAGTATTGGCATCATAAGTCACATCACAAATTGCGGCTAAATTACTCATATCCAAATCATCAAAATTAGGATCCAGGAAAAATGCATCTTGAAAATTTTTGACACCGCAAATAAATTCATCCACTTCATCCGAGAATCGAAACTGGAGTTCCGTGAGTGCCACGAGATTTCTAATTATGGCATCAGCTCCTCGGAATATCTCACGAAGAATTTCTGGGTTTGAGGCATAGTCAATTTTGGATTTCTCATCCACATTAGCCTCCGTCACTTCCTCAGCACCCATATCGTCATCACTCTTATCTCTCTCCAAGTAATTGAGACAGAGCTGGACATACAGTTGCTGAAACTCGAGTGGTCTTATGATCTCACTATATTGCAAATAGACAGTTCATTAGGGCACATGAATCAGCAGTCAACAAACGTGTTTACATCTAAAGCAGTAGATTTAAGGTGTACCTCATCTTAACGCGCATCTGTGGTGACTCAGCATTACGAGCAACTTTTCGCATAGACTGAATATCCGAGTCAGATAAGGCCTTCGTTGTTGAAATCTGTCCAGGCGTTTGGGTCCAGCATACACTGAAAATTCAGGAATATTTTGAATGTCATTAGTGGAATCGATTTTTGCTAATGCCTAATCGGACCCGCCAAAATTCAAAACTTTACAAAATAGCCTTAAGTTTCGCAGACAAAACTTACTAGGACAAAAGTGGAATTGCAAATATTGATTGGATTTCCTTCTCAATCGGATTCAATGGCGCCGGTCCGGCCAATTTTGCGACGTAGCAAGACATTAAATCCAGTGTAAGGAGAGTGAGTCTATCAATAAAGCAATGTTGCTTCAAAAGTGTTCGACGTGGTTCGTTCTTGATTCCGGGTAATTCGGTCTGCTCAGCTTCAGGTGCTATGTCTTCGAGTGAATCATGACTTGGATTCGAATCAAAAATTGGATAAACAGCAAAGGAAAATCCCCAAACTGTATTTTCTGGAGAATGCTGTTCACGACCGCTTCTGACCTCAAAAGTGTAGGTTAGGGAATCTCCATCGACTCGGACTAAATCTGATGGCCAATAGCCGGTATTTCCGGTTCTACTTCCGTAGCCATAAAAGTTTCCACCGAATTCCACTACACGTTTTGCTCGTACATCTGAAAAAGTTGAATTTTATGATTTTTAAGAAATGGAGCATATCGAATTTCTATGCCAGTGCATTAACGAACCTGTTCCAGCATAAATCACGAGCTTGTCATAGTCATACTGAGTTGAGCATTTGGGGTCAAATTTCAAGTACAGTCTTCGAGCACCGTTGAACACAAGGGTCTCTTTGAGTTTGCAACTATCTCGAACCGGATGAGGACTTTCACAGATTTTATGACCTTGCACGGCATTCGGTTTCTCAATTTTTGATGACCAGTCTTCGGAAGGTGGAAATTGATGAAATAACTCAGCTCCTTTCTCATGAACCATATCGTTCAGCTGTAATTATGATAAACCGGAGATTCAAGCACAAATATTCTAATGCGCAGAGTGCATCATCGGTTTACTTTAACTTACATGAGAAATAGCAACATAGAGTTGCGTACAATCCTCTGCAAGTTCCTCGACCGTATCCGGATCAATGACGCTCATTTCACAAAAGCATTGAAACATTTGCGGAACTGCCATTCCAATAAGTGAAGATCTGAGTATATTTTCAAGGCTATGAAATAATTGGATCCCAAGAAAGTCATGCGAGCTCAGAAACTCAATAGCTTTGTCCACAACGACAGCGCAGTGATTGAGGACCATTCGAAAGATTGGGGCAACATCATCCAGGGCATCACCAAATGGACCCCCACTATTTGCCCATGTTTTGAGAATGCAGTTGACGACTGATGAAACGTACAACGTTGATTCAGATGCAACCTACACAATAGATATGAGAATTCTCAACTGTAATTAATGCAGCATTTTATGGTGTTCGTTCGTGTGAGCGTCACTTACTGGAATCGGTACAATTTTGTCTGTGCTTCCATTTTCCATCTCCCGTTCGAACACTGCCAAGGTGCATTCGATCGAATGCGAAATTAAGTGGCACATATTGTATATATCCATAATCCATTTCTTTCCCTTGGTATAATTCATAGTCGGCTCATCCAATTTCATTGTGAACTGATTCAGAAGGATTTGTTTCAGGATTTTCAAAATGTCTTTGTTCCTGTCGTCCTTCTCATCTTCAAGCCATTTCAGCATTTCCTTGATAAAACCCTGGCGTTTTGGTTCATTACGGTAAACGCAGTCAAAAATCATCAGGAAAAGCTTGGAGGCTTCGTGGTAGACGCCGAATGAAGGATCACAGCTGAAATAGCAGAAATACCAATCTTTTGGCTGGTTTTCGAAAGATAAATGCGACAATGGATGTGGATACTTACGGAAATGTATTTGCGAAATTCCCATCGCTCAGAAGTATCAAAACCAACGTCTGAATGTCTTTCAGTTGTTTAGCGAGCTCCTTACCAGGCGTCTTGATTTGCAAAACGATAGCCTATTGTAAAAAAACGGATAACACATTCATAGCATTTAACCTTTTTAACCCGAACTATTTAACGACTTTATAGTTTACGCACCTGTAGCGCCAGCAGCATTGAAGTTAAAGCAGTTCCATCAAATCTTCGAATATTATTGAGCGCCACTTCTGCCACTTGTTGGAGGATATTCCTTGTAAACCCAATATTACAATCCTGATCTCCGCTAATGAAATTGGAGGCCATGACTCCAATATGCGTGAAAAGCTGATTCAGCACTTTCGATGCTTCCAAATCCGGTCCATTATCCGGACTCAACTCCGTCTGATGCATCATGAGCTGAGCATGTTCGACCCATGGTGGCTTATGCCCTGGATTTCGGAATGCATCCATGAAGTCTCCGTTAACGGTCCAAATTAAGTTATTCCGGGCATCGTATGTACAGGCAATCTCCGAAATTGTGACCTGAGCCTTATGAAATGAACTTCGGAGCGGCATGTCGGAAAATGACTGTTTTCCGTAAGTACGCTTCTTGCCAAGAAGCCCGATATGAATCTGGGTTCCCTGTACTGTGAATAAATTGAATAAATTAAAATTCAAGCATCAAATTTGCATGCGAATAAGTCTGATGACATCGATTGCTTTAAAATCGAATATCGAACTATAATTCAGCTACCACGGAGGAGTTCATCTGGAATTACATTTGTGCGTGTCAATTATTAAATGTTCGGAACTATTATTTCGACTGGCATTGGCATTTCACGCAACGGATTAATAATACAGTAAGTAATTAAAAAGTACAATAACATACTGACTTTAGTTCAATACGCACAAAACTATTGACACGCATCACGCATTGTTAGCACATGAACAGCGACACAAAGGCCAAACTGTGTGCACGCACAATACAATTAAAAGTATTGACTTGTCCATGTTAATGATACCCAATTCTTGTCACATACAAAACAAACAGGTTATCTGGAACAAAAATTCAAATTAAGTCGATATGCGTATTTTCTTTATTTCCAATCTCAACCTACATAATAACATTTTTGCATACAAGACTACCCAGTTTCGTAGAATATCTGTAATAAGTAAGAATACCCTAAGGAGTTCCAGCTCCGCAGAAGCGATTGAACGATAACAATAACGCTATTAAATGTTACCTTTGTAACCAGTAAGTGCATCATGTAAAAATCCCATAATATAATATAATTATTCAAAGAATTTAATTCAACTTGATGCCTGCGACGACGACTCTGACGACGCCCTAGCTAATTTACATCGACTCATCTCTGCCCATCTACGGAAATTAACACGGCTCCAGTTAGTACCACTAGCCTACGTAATAAAATATGCGAGATTTTTTTTTCTGCTAAAAGCCACTAATCAACTGTGAAGGCAGCTAAGCTGCATTAATTACAATGTGTAAGGTGAGCTCAAGATCAACAACAGCATACCTACAGAAAAAAATAGGTTGGTCTGGTCAAGCAAGAGGCAACTTGGTCAGTGGTTTGTGGTTAGCATTATAACACCTCGCGTGCTCAAATAAAAGGTTTTGCTTTTTGCCATTAGTTATGTGTTATGCCTGGAGATTGGAATTCAGTAAAATTTAAATTGGGATAATGCTGTATACAAGAATCTTGCTTATGCTTCTATGAGTAATCTTTTAAAAGGGGTATTATACTTAAGATTTGACATTGAATATTGGATCTCGTTGTCATCTGCTAATTCCTATATGCATATGCATACAACTGATAACCTATAAGCTGTATGTTAACAAGGATGGAACAATAATCCCAACAAATCCCAGGCTTGGCTTTCGGCGTCCTTTTCTGTTCTATGATCTGTGGTACAGCAGATTCGCTCCTGGTCTGGGGTTCTACCAATTCCAGATAACTCAAAACTCAACCTACGCGTAAAAGTTGAATCTTTGGTCTATGAACGACTATTAGCTAATACAAACTGCTTATATTGCTGATGGGCTACGAGATATGTATATGTACACAACTGTTTAAGATAAACACTTTGAAAGGCATCTCGCGCATCTCGAGGCCTGGCTTGTTTATTGGAAAAACTTGGAACCTTGAGAAAATGACTATACTTTTATAAATCTGGGAATAAAGCTCTTATTTGCTAGTTGGAAGTGCTTGGAGATTCATAACTTCTATTTTCTGTTCAGCGTTTAGAGTGACTAGAGAGAAGAACTATTTTTACACCTACTTTTCATCTCTGTGTAAGAAAACTGTGCCATTAGATCCACGAGCTTATTGTGTGAACGACTGCCTTGTCTTCTTGAGTTCCTTATTACCCAGAGCCAAGAAATTTGGGACCGAGACGTAACACTCACGGAAAACGCTACCTATTTTTATAACAGTAGGGAAAATGGTTGTGCCAATATCCAAATCAGCTATTCTTCTAGCACTTTTCCTATTTCTGGAAATTACCCTTGCCCAACGACAACAGGTAAAGTAGCATGGAATTACACAGTAAAATTATTTTCCTACCTAGTACAGACATTTTAGAAAGCAATTATTTCATTTTCCGCCAGTCAATATTTTCAAAACTGGATTATCTAACCAAGGTACTTAGAGTGTTTTGTTCAGATTTTGTTTCATTATGGATTCCCCATGGAACGCAAACAGCGTGTAGCGTTAACTCTTACTCTTAGGATTTTTCATATTGGCTCAATTGGCTCAAGCAACCCAGCCTAGCTAAACAAACTTAGACATCCGATTGGAGCTTCAACCTAACCCAACTAATTTTAGTTAACGCTTCATGTAGCATGCGCTCCAAGGGCTGTAGGTTGCACATGGAAGCGGTGGCGTTTCTGATTTAGAGCTAATTAAATTATACGATAGAGATTATGAAAAATATAACCGAATACATTGTGATGTGATA
>JAQFYT010001337.1:0-17033 GCA_034694925.1 Ceratophysella denticulata
CCGGAAATGACTTTAACACTCATTAACATCGTTCGAGATGTTGAGGGCCGACTTTGCATTCGCTCAATGCAGACTGGGCTCCGCCGCTGGCGCCTCTTTGAGTGACGTGTGTACCGTACTAATAGGGATCCCACCCTACCTTTACAGCGCTGTACCACACGATTTTTGGGACTATGTGCTTCCAGCCTGGCAGTATACACTGCCATGAAAAGTCCCTTGGAGACAGTAGGATTCGGACCCATCTCGTAATGTGTTGTATTTGTACAGACCTTAGTATACATATATTTAAATCATTTGCATATATTTTGCCACGATGTGCCATTCAAAATATAGTCTGTTCAGACGTCTTTGGTAGCTGAATCCCAAGTAGGACTGTGTAGTTGACCTGAATGTAATTCCAAAGGTAGTCACAAGTGAGCAATTTCTTATGAATATTTACTTATATGAATGATTTGCTCTGGCTGGGGCATTACCATAAGACACAAGGAGGCTGTGATTTGTTGTAGCCGTTTAGGCAGACAAGAGTCAGACTGTCCGACCTTGAGAACGGATGGGGCTTTTCACAGCAAAATAGAAATTTGTAAGTTAAGATCTTCGTGCAAAGGTAAGGTTGTGTAATTACACAGTCGCGAAAAAAGGCTTTAAAAAGATAAAAATCTCAATACAAATCTACCAAAAAAATCTTCCACTACACAAAGATGAAAATTTAATAACATGATTCCTCAAGCCGATGTCAATCTTCAAGTTTATCTCATCCTCGACCAGAGTGCCAAAATCTGACTACGGCGGCTGAAACACAACAAATTACAATAAGGACTTGGTCAAATAATGGTACGCGTAGTCCGACCTGTAACTTGTTTAATAAAAAAAATTTTTCAGAATATTTATCTTCACATTTGACGAGACACAATAATGATTCTATTCGCCGTGTTTATCTTAATGCACGCGTGAAAACTTTTTCTATAAAGCTAATCAGAAACTATCACTGATGGCGAGGTTAACGCAATAAATTTAATTCTCAATGTCTTGGAAATATCCAGGTAAACGAGTTGCAATTTACCGTTAGCAATTAGTATACAAAACCTGTAAAGATGTGTTCGGATACAGTACCTCCAGATAACAAGATTATGCGTCACCGTACTAATTAGTTCAGAATTCTCCTCAGTAAATGTTATTTACATGTACAAATAGTGGAATATTCCAATGAATTTTCCAATGTAATCGAATCAGTCCCAATTGAGCTAATCTCTTAATTTCATACAACAGCTTCATTGGACAGAGAGATAGACGCACATAATTCATAAATTAGTCATCGCAAGGTAAAAAACGCCTTACGAAGAGCATGGACAATTTATTAGTTGATAGCTCTGAACATGAAACAAGACACGGCTTTATTATATTTACATATGACCCTATTCGCTACGACTGTGACATCAGCAAACAGCTTCTCAGGCTAAATACCTCAAATTATTAAGAATATTTTTAATTAAATTATCTCCGAAGCTAAGTCCATATACGCAAACAAAATCTCTTAATTTAAGTAATACATACTTTCGTATAAGCCATATGTATCATGGGTTGTGATGTGTCAAAAGCGCTTTAGTATAATTGACTGGGAACACGTAGGTACGGATGATCCAGGTGTGGTAAATAATTTATGTAATAAAAGATCGCATGTTTTAAAATAAAAACGAATACCCTATTTAAGGTTTATCAATTTAAATAAAAGTACTACATAATAGGCTTTGTCTTATTCCATTTCTTGCTAAGTCAGGAATACCTACAGACAATTAATGGTATTTTTGGTACCTGCTTCTACTTAAAATTAGTATTTCAGGATATAACCATGTATTTGAGCTGTGCACATCCTTGAATAAACGACAATAATAATATTAATTCAATTTTTGATCAGCTTGTTACGCTAAAGCGACAAACAGGAATTTGATAAACGCTAAAAATCATAGAAATTGTTGCGGAATTCATAACAGTTGACAGCACCAGCTTTTTTTTTTAAATAAAGCTTATTTTCCTAATTATCGAGACAAATTATTTGCTAGATAAGATTTTCATGGACAACAAGTTGTAGACAGGTGAAACTAGATTTAAAACCACAGTTCAGACAATTGTACTATAAACTAATAAACGATAGGTATAATAGCATATTGATTTACTATTGTAAACTTGGTCTCGTACGTGGTAAAATGAACAATTTTCTGTACAACGAAAGCTTTTGCGATTAAAATACATCACAATTACTGTTCAGAACGTAAGCTAATTGGGAACCCGCAGCTGCGATGATGTTCAATACACGCTAATAAATTCATGTAACATGATAGCCCTGTAATTAATAGTACGATTAACACATGATTAAGGAACGCTTAGAATTCCTTTCAAGAAAAGATGCATATGCAGAAGATGCACCGCTTTGACAAGTTCTATGCACTTTTGAGAACGGAGCCTCTCACAGGTCAAATTCAAGTAAATTGGTGAATCTGAAAGTGAATAGGTACTTGGAATTAAGTTAAATTTACTATGATTTGCGACTACTATCACTTTGGGAGGGTTGACACCCTCACCATGTCCACATTTGTCCTTCTCCAAATGTTTATAAGCAGGGTACTGATCCTCCAAATACTATCACTTGCTAATCAGTCACTGACCGCGAAGGAGCCTTATCATTCCTCAAGATCAAGACCCAAACACAGTCATCATGAACTCCTTCATGGTAAATAAAATACTTTTCTTTGCATTTACGCGTATATTTGACTTAGTCAAACTCACTGGTTAGGACACAAATCCGATCGTAGGGTAGTTTGGGCGAAAATCAGAACAGCAAATATTTAAAGTACAGTATGTGCAATACACTATAAGATATCAGGAGAACGAAGTAAGTTAGAACGCGGTTCCATCGAGCAGAAGTATGTCTCCGAGATTGGTTCACCCGAAATTTAATTGATTTATCTGCAAGACAATAGAAACTCTCGTTTGGATTAGCTAATTACAACGATATATTATCCAATTAAAATTAAAGTTCAAATTCAAATTGGATGTTTATCTTGTGAAAAAACAAATAGTGTGAGTTTTTTTCTCTATTTAAAATCATTTTAGGTCATCACACTAGGGTGACTGAGTTTTCAAATTTTTAGGTGCATTTTAATAGTTCAATATACATTTAATTAAATCAGTAGCCAGTCCGCACAATCGTAATGTAAATGTTACCAAAGTAGCATGGATATCTTCAGTATACGCTAGACTAGGTTACCTATACTCCGTTTATTTTTATCCTTAAGAATTTCCCACTATTATTCTTTAAATGGATTTTCACTGTAGATCGTTTTTTCTGAAATTATACTTTTGCCTTTATTACGTACTTATCGAAATACCTTTAATACTCATTTAATCATAATTTTTTGTACACTCAGGTTTTTGCCCTGGTGGTGAGCGGAGCTGGTGTGGCTCTAGGCCGCCCACAATATAGCGGGACCCAATCCTCCGGCGGTGGCTTACAAGTGAGCTGCCGTGACTCGGAAGTCTCCCCCGGTGTGTACAAGTTTGACTGCGTGGGCGTCGACCCGTCTCGCATTACCCTCAGCGCAGAACACATTCTGTGGCTCAATGCTGCCGGCGGTCAGAACCAACAGTTGGACGTTACGATTCCCAATTACCGAGTTGAGGAGCTCATTCGGGCTGGACTCAAGGCTGGATCCGGTGGATCTACCAGCGTCAACATTTTGCTCCGCAAGCCAGAAACAGTCTACGATGTGCAGGCGCAGGAGGGCGGAGCTGTTGGACTGGCCAAGCCCTCAGTCAGTCTCCAGTACGAGGAAGTGCCCAAACCAACCTCTGTCCACTACCCAACCGACCAGTCCTACAACCCATTGGCTGGACCAATCCGAGAGCCCTAAATCCCAAACCCCTCACATTTCAACGCCACCAACCTTGTCTGTGTTATTCCGCTCTATTTTTGTACATAATCATATTTCTCTTTATATCGTCGCCAACTTCGTGTATTTATCTGTCTACTCCCACTATTTCTGAATAAAACTATCACCTTTGTAGAATTACGGTATGAGAGGTGGACCCAATGATTCGAAGGTATTTGGTTCAACAATATGTCGCAAACACTGATTGCGACAAGTCCAAGTTTGGAACATTTTTAATAATTAAACCGTAAAATGGTGACTCGTATTTTAAAGATTTTGATCTAGTATTCCGTCACGACATGTTGGCTAAGCTTTCTTTCTACTCTCACTTGTCCAAATACTTGTTTATTGTTTAATTATGTTATGTTAGGTTAGGCGTAAGCGAATATTTGTTGTGTTTAGTAGTTGAGACTTTCGACTTACTGTTAAATAGGTACTTGCAAAACTGTAAATATGATTTTAATAAGACAAACATTGGTGGAGTCAGAAATAAGGACATTTACATTATCAGTTATAAACATTACAAGGAAGAGGTGCTGAATCCGTGCATAAGTTTGGCAAAAACAGAATAACTAGAAAAACAATATCAGAACAGTACATAACTACATACTTAATTTTTTAAAAATGCAGAATTTGTAGATTTCCACTTTGGAATTTTCAAATGCTATGAAGAATAATCATTCTACTAATAAAGAAGAAACAGATAAATGCGTGCTGAAGGTAAAATTATAAGACGAAAAATCCGAACCTATTTGTCTTCTATTTATTTAATTCGCGGCTTCCACGAAAAGAACGTAGCAGCACTCCATACGCCCGTCAATTAAAAAAACAAGAACGAACGGTTTAAATATTTTCAATATTCACATAGTGTTAACAAAATCAATTAATTTTTCTTCCATAAATTTCTTTCTGTTCACACCGCCACTTAACTCTGCAGTTTTTCATTGATTGCACAATAACTATACACGTGTTGCTCAAACAGGCCGTGCGGAGTTTTCGTGGGTTACGAAAAATATGGCCTATGCATTATGATTGTGAGATGTCCAAAGTGGCTAACGATTTTAAAAGTTAGCCAATATGGAAATAACTACAATGACCGACCACCGACTGGCTTTGAATGTCCTATACAGTTACCCAAACTTGCAACTGCTCTCGCATAAATAACCACTGCGTCGAATTCCAGATATGATACGAGATTTTAGTTTGGTTAAATTAAACCTTTCATGAACTTAACACAAAATACAGATTTCCACACAATTACAGTATTACAATCAGAATCATGGCGTATATCAGTTTTTGCATTTTCTACAAATATCATCAGTTTATTAGGCTGACGCTGAGGAGACCTGAATGCATAAGTCCGATCTTCATTCTATTTAAATAGTAATATGTAACATTTAAAAATTTGTTACTTTATTAAATGAAGTCATTAGGAATACGTGAATCTCCTCTGTCAATACAATAAACAAATCTCTCACCGAGTATTACAAATTAAATACAGAAATTGGACAGGAAACAAGTGGATCCACGTTCACCAAAAAAACGGTCGAAAATTATTGTACGAGTATATTTATAACGTGGGTATTGTGACTATGTTACCATTATGAAGTTGAAAATCAATCAAGCTTCAAAGTTTAATTTTAGCTAACGTAAATAATAGACAACTCAGTTTTGGTTCTATGGGTGACGTACTTAATTAACATCCCTGCACGAAAGTGGAATAGCAGAAGCTTTACTAAAATCAAATGGAAAATATATAAACGTGCCATGAGAAATTAGCATATTAAGAAATTAGAAAGAAGACTTGTGCAATAGGTCTGCATGTCAGGAAATTTGATTTTAGTGAGGTTAGGTTAGGGTAACACGTTAGCGGACGAGATTGATCCGTTCTACAGGTTAGGTTAGATTTTTGAAATACCCTAATGACCAAACAACTAACCTACCCTTTGTTTAATTTTGTTAAATTTTAGTCTTGAGTTTGACGAGGCAAGGTTCAACTTCGAAGGCTAACGCACATGTGTGTGTCAGTCATTTCCGTGCGTTCAAAAACGTTATCAGTTCTGGAATTGAAAGAATTTAAATACATAATCAAGAAACTGGGTTCTCGGATACGCAATGTGGAATCCCATCAGCATCGGGATTCTCATACTTGTCGTCTATATTTTTACGTCTATATTTCACAAAGCCAGTCCTGATCCTCAGCATGAGGTATGCAGAAATTCAGATACGTAAATACTTAATGTGTTACTAGCAGTAGTGCTGCTAGTGCTTATGCATATTAGCAAAGCAATCCATTTTCAGATACATCAATGTGTGTAGTTTTAAGGTCGCAATTCGGAATCCAGGTGATTTTTGTAATGCAATATACCTAATGTAATCTCGTATCTCGTTGCTACTACACTTATTTTAATCTGTGCACTGATGCGCTTACGGCTACGGCTCACAATAAACTTGTCACTTGTCAGTCTCTTGGGCCGGAGTGACCGCGCGTTATGAAATGAATTTACACATTTACAGCAAAGCTTAAATAGTAATTATGTTTTGCAGTTTGACGATGAGGAGTCATGCAGTTACAGCAACAACACCTTGTTTTGCAAAAGGAGTCCAGCGGAGGGCACGGAAAAGTCAACAAAAAAAACAACAAAACCCACAAAATCGCCATACCATCCTGCCGCAATCCCAGGCTTTACTGTCACTGAGGGCAGCGCACCCTGCACTGATAAAACTTGCTGTAGTACAGTTAACTTGGAACGTAAGTATTCCTGAAGATTATATTAGTCTGGTCCAGGGTTGGCAATTACCCTGGGTTTTATTTTTAACCCATGGGTTTTTTGGTTTATGGGATTTATTTTTTTATTTGCCAAAAAATTTGGAAAATTATCTGCACTGAACTTTATTAGCAAATCGAACATTACGTATTAATAATTGTTCAACACAAATAAGGCAATTATACCAGTGAGTTAACACTTTTACGATGCGATCACAAAATGTACTTCACTTTAGTGGTTATTGTTAATTTGGTCATTATATATTGTCATTATGTAGTTATTTCTTATGCTCGTACTAAATACTCGCGGAAGTGGCAATTTTTCCTTGGAATTTCCGAAAATTTTGCGGCCTTTCGGAAAATGTATTTCTGAAATACATTTTTTGAAAAATCATACTAACCCGAGGATTGATCAGCAGTTCGTCCGATTTCCAACGAGCTCTCGAACGTCCAAATCGGTTCGAAAATAACGGCGGAGTAGCGTTTCAGCCGAACCCGTTTTTGGGGATCGGCACAGTGTGGCAAAGAGTTGGTTGTGGTTGGGTTGATTCTGCCTTAGCATTCTAACCATGGGCCGCGCCGCAACCGCCACCTCGTGTCAGAGAATCTCGCATAATGCACTGGGAAAAGGCCTTAAAGAAAACCACACCTCGCGTTCCATCGTGAAATAATGGAAATAACGAGATATTACGACTTTGGTTTCGCCTTAGGAAAACCATGATCGCAATATATGTCCTGTGATTGGTCATTATACAATCCGAGTTCATTATAGCGGCAGACAGGATCAATTCCAGAAATACTGCTACAATCTGTTCTAATTCCAATCTTAATGTTTCGCATCACACAGATTTTAAGTTGCCTAGCGAGGCAAACCATGCCGAAAATGCGCTTAACACATTGTCAAATTGTCAACGAGAAATCATAGTGAATCAATTCTATTCTGTTATACCAGGTAGGAGGGAAGCTGGATAAGTTTGATGGCAATTGTCACTTGGATGACGGATCCTACGGGAAGTGGTTGACGATGAAATATCCAAAAATAGACGAAGTGTACAAGATCATGAAGGATGCCAAGGTAATGAGTACGCTCGTCGTCCACTTCAAATCGAACAAAACGGAAATCGCGGGTTTCGAATCCTGGAAGGAAGACTTTGAAAAGGACCACGCACAATGGGATGATTTTGCGAAGAAAGCCAAGTACCCTATCCGTCTCTTCACAAGGACGAAAACGGACACGGAAAGCCTGAAGAAAGCAGTGGATGCTATCCACAAGGAGGGCCTCAATGTGGATACAGGAATGGCGGGAGGAGACAAAGAATTCAAAATTAGCTTGTCCCCTAATAGAGACAAGCTGCCGACTGGAGTCGAACTCAAGTATTCCTCGAGATGCGACGGGGAAGAAGTCAAGCCAACTGATTCCTGCCCAAAATGGCCCAAAAACGACAAATTGGAGTTCATTGTCGAGTTCAACCTTAAAAATTGTGACACGAAGCCTGACAAACCAGTATACAATTTGAAGTTTGCCATATCGGGAGTTTCGTACGTAGCTGCGGTGGAATATCAAAAAAACTAATTCAATTGCCGTTTGAATCAAAGGATTTCACATTTTTCAGTACGTATATAAGTTACGCAAAAAGTAAACCATAAATATATCAATACGAACAGATTAATCTCGACTATCGATTAGTTTTTCATCGCAGTGCTTATTACATTACGATACACATTTGCATATCTGTACTAACCTAACCTAACATTTGTTAAAATAACGGAAGGTTAGAGGGTCGCTTTACACACTACGTTACGTACGTTATGACAGAATTTTGAAGTCCAGATTCCACATATAAGTATTACAGTAACATTTGACTTATGGCTCGTCTGATTAGCGAGTGAGCCACATTTTTGAATTGTCCTTTAACATACAGCTTCATATCCTTCGGAACGACTAATGGTTTCGGAAATAACTTCTTCATGTTCCTGACGAATAGTTTAATTGAGAATGTTTCATCCAATCTAGCGCTCTCGTACTGTTTGTACACAGTTTGACTTAACCCGCGTTTCATGAAGAGTCCCCTGTTCCCTTCCAGGATTGAGAGTGTGTTCAGTGGTCTGCACCGGTATCCGGACACCAGTATAGTGTTCCAGGAACAATCGAAAGAAATGGTCTGTGCTTCTGCCGGATACTTCAACAGGAACGTGTTGAGCAGAATCTGGAATTTACAATTGCATAAAACAATAAACGCTAATTGTGGAATTTGTTAGAGTCGTGCACTGATATTTACCTCGTCAGGAAACCGCCAAAGGCGTTCTTGGTAAGGTTTCATCGTTGATAGCCATGCGCTGAAATTAGTTCTTCTCCAAGCAGCCAAGTCCATGAGTAAAGTTCCTGAATGGACACCACGGTGAAGTTGGTCTGTAGGCAATGGCATGCTTTTCAATAGGTCTTCATCGTCATGCCGATCGCGAAACTTTAGCATGGAAGTCCTGGACGCAAGCACAGTCGTATGATTGAAGCTACTGAACAAGTCCCAAAGGAAGCGAGGGTCTTGGAAGAAAATGATATCCGTGTCTACATAGAGGACATTGCTATGGTCCTTCATCATCTCAGGCAGCAGTATGCGCAGGGTAGCACATGGGGCGTACATATTTCTAAGCCATTCCAATCCTAAAGTAATAAAGTTAAGTTAAAGGCTTAAAATGCCGGGCTTCGTTATTACGATACTGAAGGGACAGACCATTTGTGGTAACATCGAAACCATTGTTAAACAAATTATCAATGATCTACGATGTCCGAATTATAGGTTTTACCATTTTTCGAAATATAACTATTACAGCCGGACGGAAAGCTACGCTTAAGACTTGAAACATGGATATATTGCCAAAAATGCCGGAAGCCATCCGAAAAAATGGTTTCAATAAATTCGTTTACATAACGCATATTTAATACATGCACAACCTGGCGGATACGTCGGTTGCCTGAAAGTTAGATTGAGGAATGACGTATATTTTGTGTCCCACGATGAAACTGCTGCAGAGAGGCTTTCCGTGACACGTGTATTGTCCGCAAATATGACTACGTTTAGGATACCCTTTGCGCTTCCTGGAAGTCTCCCTGATGCTCTCGTGTACTTGCTATGTCGCCATGAAATCACCAAGGATTTCATGAGCGTCAGAACGTGGTTGTACTGCCGACTCATTCCGTTCAAGTTACTTTCTTTGCGGATGAATTTCAAATCGTTGGAAGATGATAGCTCACACATTACAGCCACAACTGTCACGTCCGAGGAATTGGAGGTCATCGCAAAAGATCTTGAGTACAATGATGCTATGATGAGCACAAGGAACCAGAGTTCGGAAAAGTTCTTCATGTTTCCAGTAGTAGCTAATTGATAAAAACGATTCAAATAGGCACCACTATAAGTGATGTAGGTTGGACATTGGGGATGCCAAATGCCAATAACGAATACATATATACGTATAATGTGTAGAGTTGAACCCAACACCTGTTCGAGATGTATTTGATTTATTTTCTACATATATTACGAATTCTTGGAATAAACACTTGCAACATATGTTGTTCCATGGTGTGAATGACCGGTATCGATGGTAGAGTTAGAGCTTGTGAATGGTGACATACGTACATGGTCTTGCACGAACTTACAATTAACACTGTAATCAATTTACTTCAGTGGAAGCCTGGAATTCCGGTCCGTGCTCCCAGTAAATTGGACCTGAGCAGTTTGCGTCTATACTCAATTGCGTTATATGTTTAGACGATTACGCATAGTCACGCTCAAGTTTTATTAACATACGTATACTATTATACTTAGTTTGCGTCTTTTGCTGACGCGTTGTTAACAAGGTCCCACGAGGGCTAGAGCCAAGCCGAGTACGGCATTGGAAAGCTCTCGAGAAATAAACGTATTTGAAAACATAATTTGAACATTCTCGTCATTTAGGCGTTATGTTCATATATCACGCTTTAATCATTTGATATAACATCTTTATGCATGATTGTAGGTTTACCATGTGCTACGATACAAACCAGCCTCTTAACGACAACACTCAACAGCCATATCTATTCCGTTAAGCCGAGTACGGCGTTGGAAAGCTCTCGTGAAAGTAAAGATAGGGGACGCGTATGCCCTAAGCGATCCGACCCTTCCTTCGTAGTCAAATCCGGGGTCAAAGGTTGACCTAATATTGGTTAGATACATATTTGGGTTTACGTCAAGTAAACGTAAGACAACATGCTTCCTTCCGTCCCAGACAATCAACGCACTTCTGGCTGGGTTTTGGAGGAAAGCATGGGAAAGAATAACATAGTAAATCTCTTATACCAAACCCACTGTGGTATTCCCTCGTAAGGGTGAGAAACGCAAAAAAGTTATTAGTGCATCCTGCTTCGTATTTGGATGATCCCGGTTTTTGGTTCTCGGTGAAAACTGGTCAATAGTTAATTAAACATATAGCTACAAGCCTATCCTAACACAACCTCATGTTAGCTAGGCTTAAACAATTTGACCAAACATAGTCTATCCTGGTCTATCCCAAGCAATCCTTTGCCTAAGAACATAACCTAACGCATGCTGTGCTTACCTATCCTAACCTAATGCATGCTTTGCTTGCCTAACCTAAACCTAACGCATGCTATGCTTACCTAACCTAACGCATGATGTGTAGGGAATGTCCGTATCGATATTTCGGTACAGGTACCGAAATACTGAAATGCTGACTAATTTCCCAATACTGAAATACCGAAATACTGATGACCGATACTGGTTATTTCAGTACTCTGAGGTATTAAATTAATAAAAAATATTATGCAAAAAGCGCTTAGATTCGAAACTACACTGCACTTAGACTACACTTATTCACTCGTTTCACGTTTAGTGCGTTTGGCATGCATTTCTCCTGATATACAGCGCTAATTAGTCATAATTTGTAATTCATCGATGAGTCATGGAGGACATTCAGTTTTCAACGTCAAGCAGTGCAGCGGTCAAAACTTCAATTCTGGAATTTGAATATGCCATTTTCGCAACTCTCTCGATGAGCCTGATCGCGACTATACTCCAGGACTTATAATTCAATCCGTAAACAAACTAGGAATAGTGGAGTGGTTGAGCTTCGACCTGAAGTAACTAGCACAACCAGGAGAAAAACAAAAGTTCAATTGGAATTGGAACTGGAACAAGAGCTCAAGGAAACAGATAGGCACGCACAGTGAAGCCAAAACCAACGAATATCCTGCTGTTGGTTGGAAGTGAAAAATAAAATGGCGAATTTCCAGTTAGAGGGACGAAGTGGAACGCATTTGCAATTTGTTCAAATAGCTTAAAACGACGCTTTCCCCAACAAGTGTACAGCCTGAGAGGGCATTTTCTGCAGCGGGCTATCTTATGGCCAGTTGCGTTCGCGGATGAATGATGAAACCGTATATAACCTGTGGTTTTGAGGTCGTATTTTCAAAAATTGAAGACGCAGTCCAGTGGAAAGGAACAAAAAAATACTCGTGTATTGATTTATAAATTTGGTCGGCCGTATAAATAATAAAATAACAAAATTTTAAGCTGTTTTGTGATTTTCAGCATTTCGGTATTCCAATAACGGTATTCGCGAGTCAAATACTGAAATACTTGATTCGGTATTAGATTTTCAATACTGACATTCCCTAATGCTGTGCTTGCCTAACCTATAACGCATGCTATGATTGCACAACCTAACTTAACGCATGCTAAGCTTGCATAACCTAACCTAAAGCATGCCGTACTTGTCTAACCTAACCTAACGCATGCTGTGCTTGCCTAACCTAACCTAAAATAGCTCATGTTAACCTAACCCAACATAGCTTTCCCAAGCTATCCCTTAACTAGACCTTCACCTTGCGCAAGCAACACTGCTCTCACCTGATGTAACATGGCCTGGCACAACGGCGGCTTAGCTTAGCTATAGCCTAACTTAACCTATCCGTTGCTGTACTTGTTTACAATCATATTTATGTTAGGCCATTTGAACAAAATTAATTCCGAATGCGGATATTGAACACATATTTCGGAATATTTCTGTGCTTTAATTCAAGTGAGCAGTATGCTATTTCCGCTTGAAATGCATCCAATCTTTCTTGTAACCCTTCTGCTCCTTCATCAGTCGTGAGTATTTGAAACGAGTGATGGGTTTGAAATCGGAACGAGTAACATTGAGCGATTGGTGGACAAATATTAGATCCGCCGCAATTCCATTTGGATGGATCAGCGTTGTTATCACGTCATATCCTTTCTTCTTCATGAAAGCCTTCATTTGGCGTTCGGCTTGAGAGGTGAGTTTGTGGGGCCAATATTCAACGGAGAGAATCTGAAATTATATTTAGTTCACATATCCACATCTAAGATTTGAAGGATTTCAAACGCTTAATGAATAACTTGCCGAGATGGAAACCCTGTCAAATGGAATTGTCTGCAGAACTTGAAATTCCAAGCCCACAATGTCAAGGCTGAAGTAGTCCACGGTGTCAACGCCCAATGCCAGAAGCAGCGTAAATAGAGGAAAGCATTGTATTTTCCTGGGTTCAAATTCAACTTTAGCATTATCTCGCATGCCTTCCAGACCGAAAAGGTTCCTTCCTCTGAAAATGGCTGGAGTTGGAGCATTTGAGTTCATTAGCTCCTCCAGGATACGGCCCCCAGCTCCTTTCATTCCAAATGGAACCTAAAAAATTTATTCAATTTTATGAAATCGTGGAGTACAGAATGCAAAAGCCATTTTTGACAATCTTTCTTGTGACACAAAAAATATGCTTCTGGCTCTGAGGCTAGCATACCTACTGTAGGTATCAAATGCCATGACGCATTGCAGTATACAGTCCGGCGCATCACCACGTTATTTCTTGGTGAAGAAGTTGCTATTACCTGAATAGGATAAGGCTTCGGTGAGATACAGGATGGAGATATCCAAGCTTTTCTGTTGACGCGTATCATTCTGTCGACAAGGCCGGGATCGGCCTCAATTAGAAGACCCTGTGAAAATGAAGATTGGCTGGACTGACATATTTCAAACTAAGATTTTATTTCCTACCTTCCAGGCATAATTTCGTTCCAGGTCCAAAGTATTTGACTCGAATACCCCATCACAAGCTCCGCATTCAACGAAGAATCCGTCCCGCTGTGTAATAGTAATACATACAGTAATTACATGTCTCCTTGACTGTGAGAATGAAGATGGAATGGGCAGTATCCATATCGATACTGTATTAGATTATTAAATTGTCATCATTAGCACCTTATTTTTCAAAATTCTCTTGACAATGAATGACTGTCCTATGGATGGATCCCAATGCTGTCTTTTGAGCCTGTAAGGTGACGCTGAAGGCGGTATTAGGCTAGACTTGGCGTATGCAACTATTCTTGCATCATCTTGCTTTGGGGGACCTGCTAAAACTTCTTCCGTGTCACAATTTTTATCTATGTACAAAGAGCGGAGGAGAATGCAAATTATCAAAAAATACAAGTGTATAACAAGTATGTTTATACGAGTGCTATAGGCTCTAGGCTGTAAAGTACAATGTGAATCACGTACCATCTTCTGCTGGCTTGCGAGTTTAAAACTTTGCAAATCACGCGCTGAAAAGTAAACGTTCTTGGCTTCGCATTGCAATTCAATTAAAATTCAGTTAAATTTTTGATTTATAAATGAATGTAACAATATGCAACGGATAAAGTCCTTATTTCTCGCAAATGGTGTTTTACCTTGTAGATCTGCTAGTACTCTTCTGGAATATCTAGCCTCGCGTGTACGAGCCGCAGCAGGCTTTTTTTGTTTTTCGTCCTTATTGACAGGATTATGACAGTTTGCCATATTTAGTAGATGTAGGCAGACAGTGAAGAGCAGCACATTTCTCAAATTCACAATGCCTATTTGAAACATTGTTCTAAACCCACTTAAATCAAAAATCGAATGAATCTGTGTGTTCAAATGCGTATGTCGTAGTTTAGTATAGTAGCAAATCCACATATTGTACAATATAAGAACGACTAGTGTATTTACGAATAGGCTTATATAATGTATATAATTTAATTCAACACTGGCGTGGGTGAGATTGAGATGTAAATTCATTGAATACAAAATACATTCCGCATTCGTAGAAGAAGTGCTGTAGCATCTGTTGAACATGGTGCGAATGACCGGCTGATGACAGGTGGTAGAGTTAGAGTTATTTGGATGGAAACATGATGCATGGGCTTTCCGTCCGTGGTCAATTGTGCCTCGTCAATTTTTTATATATTTAACCAAACTCGATTCTATTTAAGTAGGTACCTACAATCATGCAAAACAGCAATAACGCATGAATGATCACCAATTGCGCTTGGTCAATTGCGCCATAGGTTTGACGATGCGGATTCCACAGCCTGAATCAAGTCCCATTCAGTTCAGTCAGGTGCGGTTCGGTTTTCCGAAACACAACCTAAGTTGACGAATTGGAACCACACAGTGGACCGAACCAGGGCCTTGCTCGGCAGAGCGGAACGGAGCTGAGCGGAGTGATCATGGTGTATCTTTGTTGGGTATGTCGCCTGCCATAATTTATCATATGCTCAATTGACCAAGCGCAATTGGCTAGGCGCAATAACCCGAGGCCCAATTGACCTGGGATCGTTTTTCCTGTAACAGGGTAAATTAACTATGTATTTACTTCATCATTTCGTTCAGCGTCGATCCAATCCCACTACTGTTTTGAGCTTAGCTTGTTAACATGTATCAGCGTTTAGCTCCAAGTTCATGGCTTGTCCTTATTCCGGTCTTAAGTCCACTTGTACTGGGATGGAAGTCCGTTCTGTACAAGCCAACAGGAAATGGTACTCCAAACTCGCTCAGAATCACTGCAATCGAAGGCAGTGGATACTGCCATAACGAACTTCAAATGGCTCTCGCTGGAACATTCAAGCTCATGGAAAGCTCCACAATTGAAATAATTTGGAAGAAACCACAATACGAGAGTCCGAACATGGTCCAACGCATTTTGAACACTACTTCCCAAGTCGCTGACTGGTCTTTCAAAATGAACAGTGATTTCGAGACTACAGACCATCTCATTGTGCTGTCAACGTGTCAAGCCGACTTTGCGCTTCTGGAGCGGCGCACCAAGTCCCCGTTCAAAGCTTTCATTCAGGCGTATATTGAATCCGGTAACAGAACGAATCTCCACGTCGTATGCCTCATTCATGGGATTTCGGATCGATCTGAAATGAATAGCTTGAGAGCGGCCTTGAGAAACCCGAATTCTGTTATGAACTCACTCATAAAGCAAAACCGGTTTTCATTTGCTACCGTGTCCGCCCATGTGCGAGACAGTTTCTTCGTTAGCAAGCTATTCAAGAAACGGAATCTGACAAGAGTGCCGACCCTTATCCTGCCACTCGTCTTTCGCCCGCTTCACGCTGTGCTTGAGCCTGACTGGACTTTGCCCAAAATCGTTGTTCAAGGCACTTTGGAGCACAGCCGGAGGAACTATAGCGGGCTGTTGACGGACTTCCAGGACTATTTGGTAAATAAGAAACCCGGGTGGATAGATTTCGGAATTGAGCTAATTGGAAACAACAAGATGGGATTCGTTGTGCCGGATTTGGTGGATCGTGCTGTACACGTGCTGCCTAGACTGAACTACGACGAGTACTACGAGAGAATAGGCCAAGGTGTTCTGCTGCTTCCATGTTTTTCGAAATCCAACCAGAGTGAGTATATGAGGCTCAGGGCGTCGTCATCAATAGCAGCTTCTATTATAGCAGGAGTGCCTGTTCTCGCCACTGCTCCAATGCTCAAGCTATACACTTTTCTGGACCCAGAGGCCGTCTGGCTTCGACAAGACAACGAAACAGAAATGGAGGCTGTAATTCGCATAATGAACGATCCAAATACCCCAGAACTGATGAAGGAGAAGGCACGTCTGACGCGCGAGCTTAGACACAAGCTGATTCTAGAAAATGCAAATATACTTAGTTCACTATTATGAAATAAACGTATTTGAAAACATAATTTGAACATTTTGGCGTTATATTCATATGGCTTATTAATATTAAGCCCGCAATTAAATGTCCGAATTGCCCGCAAAAGAAAAAAGCTTGCCCGATGGATGAAATTAAATATTTTGCCGATCATTATTCAAATTTTGCCCGCAACTAATTCGAAAACTGCCACTCAAAGATGGGTTTGCCCACATGGATTCCTAGTGAAGGAATAGTCTCATGTTTTTTTCTCAAGTGATAAGAAACTCTGTAACTGACGATAACCATACATACAGGTAAATAAACTCTTCATATTCAAACTGATGGAATATGTTAAACGAAATACGG
>JAQFYT010001338.1:0-17028 GCA_034694925.1 Ceratophysella denticulata
AATTCAAGGGATGTAAATAAATAAATGAATTTAAAACATCTAAACAAAAAAATAGCGGACTCCTTTCTTATTTATTAATTTCATTTTGATTTAGATACAAAAAATTGTAAACCCTGTGATGCTAGCTTACAAGCTTTGGAGAAAGTTGATGGTAAGTCCTGTACGAAATTCTTGCTTTCAATAAAGTTTTTCCAATCTTGAAACATGTAATACAAGCTAGCACTTATGGCTCAACGTGTACAAATGTGACAACCAAATTTTCTAGACAAAACGGATCATTTCGGTGTTGAATTCGTGAAGATAAATGACAAGCGGATTGCGAAGACTTACAACATTCTGGAATTCCCTGCTTTGACCTTCTTCAAGAAAGGAAATGCCGAGCCTGTGTTTTACACGGGGGACATGGAGAATTCCGAAGCGGTTCTGGAATTCATGACAAGTCAACAGTCCATGGATAACCCAGATCGTATTGAGGAAGTCAATGAAAAAATTCTCAAAAAACTCGTGGCTGAGAACAACTTTGTTGCCGTGCTCTTCTGTAAGTCTTGACAATGTGAACCTGTTCAAATATATTTGTTTTGTCCATGTCACAGAAATTTTAATGTTCAATTTTTTGTACATTTAAATCCCTCTGGGGTTCCGATTTTTTGTATTAAGGCCCGTCACATACAACTTGCAGTCAGAAAAGTAAGACATCTCCAAATGAAACAAACTTATGATCTGACTGTATTTGTAACACATGACACTAAAAACATTTTTGAACATTATTGTAGTGATAAGCAGCATCATCCTAAACAGTAGATTAACTCTTAGTAAATTCAATGTTGTCATAATACACTTAATTTGCAAGCATAAATGCCTGAAATTTTAAGAATGCTGCGATATATTAGCAAAACTGAGATTTAATCATCGATATTTAACAATTAATTCACAGGTCTTGCATTAATAACTATGCGTTTTCGTTAGTCGTGAAGTCTTTTTGTTATTGTCACTCACACTTACCAACTATGAGCTACTCAGCACGCCATAAAGTACCTCTGCACACTGTTCATTCATGGTTTACATTAAGAATTAAGGTTGGCAGCCACTAATGTTAAGCAGGTGTCTCACACCAGGAACTGACTATAATTTAGTGTTGTATATTCGCCTGGATTATCCCTGTATACTCTTGAACTGCTTTTATTCCTTCAAACACGTAATTATTTGCAGCTAAATTATGAAGTGTGTAATAGCAAGACAGATGACAGAGTATAATTAAAGTTTTATTTTTGAGCGACGATGCATTGCATTTCTAAAATGTCCTTTTCAGACATCTTCATTCCAAATCGGTATAAATGATTCCAAATTATCTGTCTTGCGTTTACCAGAATTGAGAACTATGAGAAATAAGCGTTTACATTAGGTTTAATTTTATAGACCGACCCGAATGCAAGAAAAGTGAGAAGTCGCTCAAGGAACTGGAAAACATTGATGACGAGGCAGATGAATTAGGAATCGCAATGGTGAAAATTAAGTATGTAAAATCAGCATTACCTGTCTTGATTCGATATTATTATTGAACATTAATTCAATGTTTTCTACAACGTTTGATTGTTTAATTAGTGATGACGATCTTGCGGATGAGTACAACCTCAAAAACTTGCCCGCACTAGTTTACTATCGTGCTCAAATTCCTATTGTTTTTGATGGAGATTTGACAAAGGAGGAAGCTGTGCTCGAGGTACAAACAAATTCAATTAAATTTACTTTAAATGATACGATGAAATAAGCTTGTATTGATTTTACTAAATAACTTCTTCCAGTGGTTAATCCAGAATAAATCAACCGGAGGTAAATAAAACATTAAACGATTGGTTACAAATACTCTGACATACATTGTTACACATTACTGCAAAATAAATTTCGTATTTACTATTTATCCTAGATGAGGACGAGGAAATTGAAACAGTTAGTGCGAAAGCTTTGGAAACGCTAATTGACTCAATTGAGAAATTGGCTGTACTGTTTCTCGATAACTCCGCTCTCTCAACTTCATCCCTAAAAGTTCGTTAAATAAATACAAAAAGATCAGCATTCTTCCGCTAGACTTGTGTTAATTTATAAACCAGTGAATTTAATGGTAACTTTTGATTGGGTGGGTGCGTCTCCAATAGGAATTGGAACATATCGACGATGACTGTGGGCGGAATGGCATTGAATTCGTGAAGACGGATGACAAAAAGGCTGCAAAACAACACGGAATCGATGAGCTGCCAACTTTGGTCTACTATGAAAACCGGGTGCCGAATGTTTATGACGGGGATTTGAGGGCTGAGGATGAAGTTCTAACAGTGAGAATCCCTACAAACATTGCATTGCAACTGTATATAATATAGTAAATACTAAACTAATTAATCCATTATTTTTATAATTTCAGTGGTAAGTTGAGCATCTCAAGGATTTGATTTTTAATTCCAGCATTTTCAACAACTGTATGCTTTTCAAACATACGCTATGCTATATTCCATAAATTTTCAGGTTACTTCATCAGCTTCAAGCCGATGAAATTGAAGATGTTACGGGTAATTAAATACTTTCATGACTATAATGTTTTCTCAATCACGCCTTGCTTGACTGAGTATGTTTATTTCAGACGTCATGTTGGATCGACTGATCAAAGAATCCAAATACTTGGCAGTGCTCTTTTGTAAGGAACCTCATTGTATCCTTAAAATGTTATGAAATAAAATTGACTTGCTTAGTGGTTATTGTATCAATGCTTTAAATAGATTCCGAAGAGCAGAAGGAAAGTCGTGAAACTCTCATTGAATTGGAGAACATTGGTAAATAAAGAACTAAACTGACACTGATGACAACTTTGTATACTTAACATAATAAATGTGTATTTTAAAACTTGAAACTATTTCTGTAAAGAAAAATACACACACATATGCACATATTGTAAATTGGCATTTTACGGTTTCTAATATTATGTTTTATACAACCAATTAGATGACGAGTGTGACGCCAAAGGCATCAACTTTGTTAAAATCGGTAAGTGCAAAAAACAGTAAAATAGTATTCATCGCGAAGGAAATTTTCTCGAGAATTCAGTCATCCGCGTTTTGCATTATTCTGTCATAAATAGTTGAATAAGAAACTTTACTCTTTCACTTTAGATGATTTATCCGAAGCTGCAGAGTATGGCATTGACACCTTTCCAAAGCTGGTGTACTTTGAAAATTCCATACCGTCCCTGTATGAAGGAGATCTGAAGAAGGAAGATGATGGTAAGCCAGTAGCCATTCCGGTGTACACTATATCGTAATTATTAATGGACTCGAATGAAAGATATGAGTAATGTTATTTGATGCAGTTCTGGCCTGGCTAATTGAGCAAGTGTCCACGGACTCAATAGAAGAAGTAACCGATGAGATGCTGGAAATGCTGATTAACAACAATCGGGAAATAGCCGTTCTCTTTTGTAAGGAAGAGAGTCCGAACCCGGATCATTTGTTACACTAATCATTATTTACTGTACCTGGATTTTTTCTTTTTTGGCTTTTGGCCGTTTTTTATACTTGCAACTTGCAATATTGCCCGTCTCAGCATCAGCACACTTTTTTATTTGGCTTTCTTTTTTTTTCTCTTTGACCCTTCATAGCATTACATGATGACGTGGCAGTGCTGTTCTGTAAGCTTCCACTGTTAATCCGTTTTGCGTGTCTGTCCGTTGTCCAATTCGCTTTTGTATGCAAAAAATGGCTGCTATGTGCTCGGATGCTTCTCTCACTCTGCCCAGTCTAACTTTTCCACTAACCCCATGTCCTTGATGGACACTTTGTGTAACCAATACCTTTGTTGTAATCAGATGATAAAAACCAACGGAAATCTCAAAAAATCATTGAAGAACTAGAACAGGTACTCAATCAAAAGATTCCGATTTCGACTACATTCAGCAACCAAATATTTAATTAAGACATTTATTTGCAGATTGATGACGAGTGCGACAAGCATGGAATTATTTTCGTTAAGATCTCGTAAGTGTATTGGCACTAAAAATCCAATCAAGCTTTTTGAACAAATCCCACACATTTACAAATCGATTTTTGTGTTATGCAGGGATGAAGGGAAAGTTCGAGAATTAGGATTGTCAGTGCCATCACTGATTTATTTTGAGTCCAAGGTTTGCTGACAGTTTATCATAATTATTGTCACATGGTCCAATTATGGTATGGTGACAACGCATGTATCGACTAGTAACCCTGATTTTCCCTGCACAGGTTCCTCATCTTTATGAAGGTGCTTTGGATGACGAAGATCAGGTTCTTAAGGTAAAGAATCGTATTAATCAATCTCGTAGTAATGATTGAACGTTTACATACAACAGGTCGTAATAATTATTTCCATTTCAACAGTGGTAAGATTCGTACAAAAGCTGCTTCTGTTTCGGAAAATGGTCTTGCTATTACTAATACTGCGGACCTCCACTGCTTTAATTTTCAGGTTGATTCATCAGCTTAGTGCAGATGAAATTGAAGAGGTATTTTTAATACCTTATTTACTCCAATAAAGTTCCCACTTAATACTAATTAGCTTTCATATTTCCAACAAAATTTCACAGGTTACCGATGAAATGCTGGACCAGTTGATTGAGAAGAATCCATTCGTAGCAGCCGTAAGTGGAAATACTGTTATATTGAGAATAAATTGGACTCTATTCAAGCTTTGTAAGAAACCAAGTGAATTAAAATCAATATTTTTTTCTGAACAGTTATTTTACGATAAGGACGATAAAGCAGACGTCTCAATCTTGGCAGAGTTGGAGAATATCGAGTAAGGATCGGTTTTAAACACCTATTCCGTTTGTATTCTATGTCTACAGCTATGTTTGTTTAATACGATATTTTTTAATTTTTTAATCATCCTAAGTGACGAGGTAAGCCCAATATTAGTATAGCAAAAGTGACAGTTTCACATCCAAAAATAAGATATCGAATACTTACCTATACACTGGATGTGTTCTTCAATTCTCCAGTTAGATTCACATGGAATTTTGTTCGTCAAAATTGATGATGACAATGAAGCCAAGGAGTATGGTCTGGAGAATCTGCCTGTATTGATTTACTTTGAGAATAAGGTAGCCGCACATATGAATTGGGAAACCTCTGAGTCGTGTTTCACACTGCAAGTCTTAATTGGCTCAATTCCAATTCTCTCGTCAGGTACCCAGCGTTTATGAAGGTGATCTTTCGAATGAAGAAACAGTTTTGGCATGGCTCGTTGAACAAAGGACGACGGATACGATTGTAAGAGCTATAATAGTACTTCTATTTCGCTCCGCAGAATATCTGTTATTTTTCTCGTATCAATTTACCAGTATGAGTTGACTGCATCTACTAATTCTTAAATATTTTGCTTGTTCACTTCCTAGGAGGAGGTAAGATGCGTTAAATCTTTATTGATCAGCACGAACGAATTACATGGTCGTTGTGGGCATTTTCTTCTTGTGCTCTATTGTAACTCGAATCCACTCCCTTCAATGTGAATAGGTCACTGATGAAATGTTGGAGAAATTGGTGAACACACATACTTATGTGGCGGTGTATTTCAGTAAGACAAAGCATTATTGCGCATCAACAAGAATCGCCACGGGCTCAACTAACCTGCAGTTTTTAATACTTAGGTGGCCCCTGTGACGAATCCGAGGAAGCTCATTGTTCGGAGATTTTGGCCCTCCTTGAATCTTTGGATGATGATACCGACGAAGGTTTGTCAATTGTCAATAGATGAAAATATATTTTACTGTATGACCGTCATCTGATGTGTGTCATGGTATATCCCTCAGCTGGAATTCAAATGATTACCACCGAGGAACAGATATTCGGGAAGAAGATCGGGCTCAAGCATTATCCGGCTCTGGTAAGTTCAACGTATCCATTTAGTGTATGCATATTCGCATGACTTTGTACCGTTACACAATAATGTAAATTTTTTCTTAGGTCATGTTTCGAAACGGTGAGCCACTGACATTCAAAGGAGATTTATCTGACGAAGACGAGATACTTGCGTAAGTCAAATATCATTTCAAGCTTGAATACCTACTAATGGTCCAATCAAAATGACCTTCTCTATAGCTGGCTCACTGATGAAAATACATTGGAATTACCGGACCGAATTGAGGAAGTAAATCTGAAGATGCTTCAGAAAACATTGGATACGCAAGAGCATGTCGTCGTATTCTTCTATAATGCGGAAGACAAAAAATCTCAGAAAATATTGCAGCATTTGGAAAACATCGACGACGAAGCTGACAACGAAGGAATGGCATTTGTAAAGATTTCAGACTCTGACATGTTAAGGGAATATGATTTGAATCCTCTCCCGGCGCTGGTATGTTGAAACAAAGGATGTAAAAAATAATCATATTGCAGCTGATAAATAACTTACAGCCTTCGATGCTCTTTACAGGTGTACTTCCGAGCAAAGTTCCCAAGGATATATCCATCTGAAATGTCCAAGAGTGAGGATGTGCTATCGGTAAACTACTGCTTCAATATTCAACAATTTTGTTGATTTCGATATTTTCCTATTTATGTTTTACTATTGTTGTTCAGTGGTTGCTAAAATTGAAGAAGACCCCCACTGACCTCATTGAGGAAGTTGACCGGCGATCACTTCGAATGTTACTGGATGAAATGGTAAGCAGATTGGATGGTCTATCCAGTAGGTCCTGTGAGAATGAGGTAATGCTTACGGGTTCTTTTTATTGAAATCTCAATCTTTAGGACCATGTTGGCGTCTTCTTTTACGAGGATACATGTACTTCGGAATGCTCCTATATTCTTGCAGGTGCCGAACCGATCATTAATTACATTACCTTGCATTAGCTTCTAAAGTTTTACATAGTTTTACGAAAGTTTATCCATATTCGAATTCGCATTTATAAACAAAGCACACGAAAAATTCTTTTCATTTGAATTGTTTCATTTACAATTACACCCTCGAAACTTTACACACGGGTAATATTGTATTCCGCACCATTTTTAGACCTAGAGACCATTGACGATGACGCGGAGGAAGAAGGGATTCAAATGGTAAAAACGACTGACCTCAGTGCCGCGGAAGAGCTGAACATCAAGGACTTCCCAGCCTTTGTGTACTACCAAGGCAGCATTCCTACGGTCTACAAAGGTTAGTGACCCTTTCAATTCTTCTCTGTCTTCTGTCTTCTTTTGAGTAGTTAGCTAAAAGAGTGTGTGACGCGGGTTCAGGTTCGCTGAGTGACGAGGGAGCGGTTTTGCGGTGGATGAAAATGATCCGGGCCATCTCTTCAGGAGTCGACGAGAGTGAGAGTGAGTCCTTTACGCCTATCTTCTCCCACCACCCCTTTCCGCATCCCTGCACCCTCTAACCCCACCCCCTTGTTCACTAATGGCATGTCTCCCACGCAGAGCCCACGAAGTGCCTCCTACTCAAGCTCAAGGAGGAGCTGAAGAATGAGCAGGAATTCCGCTGCTGTCCCGCAACCATGGACCTCTGTGCAGGTATGGTTAAGCTCACTCCCGGGGGGAGGGGCGTGGACGGGAAGGAGCAGGTCTGCTCCAACAAGCCCAAAAATTCCAAAAAACACAACAAGTACGCCGAGGGGGCCAGTGAGGAGGATGAGGACCCTGAGGACGATTCCGACGAAGATGATTCCGCAGAACAGTCGACCGCTGACAAGAAGCCGTCCGCTGCTGCCAAGAAAGTGGACCGAGAGAAGGAGGTTCGGGAAGAGGAAGAGCGTCGACGGGACCAAGTTCGGAATCGAATATTGTCGACAGGAAAGCTCTCCTCAGGTACCCACCCGACCTAAACCCCGCCCCCGGGAGTGACACTCAAACTCTATACCAACAAAACTGACCGCGGATTCCACAAACCTACTTATATGCTTCCTTTTAATTCTTTCGTTCGTTCCAGGACCCTCTTCCAAGAAACACTCGGGATCAACCAAACCCTCCCTCGTCAGCTCAGTTATGTCAAAACTTGCAAACGTGTTCAACTAAAACCCTAATATTTCATTCTTAATGCTCAAACAAAACTAAATTATTCTCACTCACCTTGTACTTGTACTGTCACATACGCCAAAATTCATATTGACTATCCACTCCCAAACATTTTCAACAAGTTATTCAAAATTCTAAATAATAAATGTCACGGGCTAATTATGTATTCGGATGAACGTCGTTCTTGAGCTTCACACATTATTTTGGCATATACTCATATGATTTAGATGACCTTGAGGAGCACGAGCAAGTCATAGAATGGTTGTTGTATCAGCGCCATTTTGAAGCTCTGCCCGAGCTAACGCGGAGTGATTTGGATGATTTGATTGGAGATTCGGACTACCTCAGCGTTCTTTTCTGTAAGTTTAGGGTTGATTGGAGTGCCACCTGAGCGTGGTTGAGGTGTTGGTTTGTATTACATAGATACCTAATAAGTGTTTAGTAGTCATTGTCTTCCGTGTCTGTTATTCCTACACACCTTCCAGTTACGAACTACAGTGATACGGCCTCAGCTCGTGCTCTTCGGCGAGCGTGCATAATTGCGGAAGATGCTGCCGAATTCGGTATTCCGATCGCAAAAATGGGTAAGGGTTTTAAGCCCATGAATACATATTGCTGTAAATCATGGCGCGTCCGTGCGCTGTTTCACGAGTTTCATGCTTTCAGGTGATCCAATTATTGCAAAGAAATATGGCGTGAAAGAACTTCCAGGACTGATATTATTCAGGTAGGTGCTGGAAAAATATTGGTGCAAGGTCTGGGTAAAACTTCTGCTTTGTAGGTACTATTAAATGTTGAATAGGCGAGGCCGGCACATCAAATATGAAGATGACATGGAAGATTACGAAGAGATGCTGGATTGGCTCACGGCTCCCGAAAATATGATTTTAAACGATCAGGTAGCGTGCTGATAACTAGGCTGTCAAATCAAAACTGACTTTCGTTATACGCTTTGAACTGTATCGTTTGATACTGAACATCTTCATTTTTAGATTGAGGTTGTAAACAGAAAAATGCTCACAAGAATGCGGGACACTGCGGAGCACTTGCTGGTTTTGTTCTGTAAATAGTTATCCATTATAAAATTCATTTTGCATTTGTAAATTGTAAAGGGTTAAACTAGGAATGATTTTTGCTCCATTATTTAAGTTAGCGAAACTGAGTGTAAGCAATGCGAGCGTGTTGTGTCATCGTTGGAAGAAATTGACGACGAAGCTGATGCTGCTGGAGTGAATTTTGTTCGAATTGACGGTAAGCGTTTTGTAGCGTCAGGAAGCGTTACAGTTTGTCGGTCTGAAATTATCATGCGCTTGAAATTGCTATATGCGCTTCCTTCTGTCACTGATTTCCTGGTATTTTACTAGATTGGGAGCTTGCAAAATCACTTGGCGTCCATGCTTTGCCAGCACTGCTATATTTCAGGTTAAGCCAAGCGGCAACTTCGAAGACAACTTCTGTTATTGGACAGGTGTTGAAATGAATTACACAAATGCTTTGTATTAGATTGGGATCAGACGAGCCTGTGATCTATGCCGGTGACCTCCGCTCACCTCAACGTATATTAGAGGTAAAGTAGCAGTATCGGCAGTGGAGAACGATTGTCTAAGCCTTTAATTAACTTCCGGTGAATTTTGCAGTGGACACTAATGAGGAAAGATCCCAGCGGAGTGGCAATGCTCGAGGTGAATGGAGATGAACTGCAAGCCATGATTAACACAGAAGACACGGCCATTGTTGTTTTTATTTGTAAGTAACCATTGCATGCCTTCATTTAGAATTTATAAATATGTAAGCAAGTTTCAGGTTTGTAATTCTGCATAATCGTTGTATTCCACATTAACTACATATAGATAACAAAACCCAGTGTTCTACTTGTGAACCGGAAAAGCATTCTCGACGAAGGAAACAAACCGATGAGGATCCAGAAGCCGAAGCAGGTCTGATCAATTTATATCACATTATTTATGGATACTTCCATTTCAGCAGTTTGTGTTGGTTATTGATTCAAATCATGATTTTAAAATTCTAGCTCGACTAGCCGTTTGCCAATTGTGTTCAAAAATTACAGAAAAGCTGGAATCGCTAGAAAATGTTGATGATCAAGTGGTAAGACTTCGCTTATTTTCAGTTATTCTGTGGATTCTATTAGTAAATAATCAATTACAAGGCGAGTAAATTCAATTTCCCTACTTGCTTACCGAATCAATAGGCAAGACGAGGTGTTACCTTTTTGAGAACTGGTGATCTGCAATTTGCATCTACTCATGGCGTCAATGAATATCCTGCTCTGGTATATTTTGCCAATGGTATAATCAAGTTAAATATTGAAATAACTGATATACCGATTCTAATTGCAAGTCTCAAATTGGTATTAAATATTCTATAGGGGTGGCATCGGTATACGAAGGCGTTCTCGAAGCTGAAGAGGAGGACGTGTGTGAGTACATTTTGACTAACTATTATTGTTGCAAAACATGTTCAACAGATTCTGTTTCGGTTTAATTTGATAGTACATTGGATTGTCGAGCACAAAACGGACGAAATGATTGAAATGGTTACGAGAGGAATGTTGGAGCAACTTCTGGTCGATGTTCACTATTTAGCAGTATGGGTTGCACAACTAACTTGTATAATTGTATTCTACAATTTCATATCTACTGGATGAATAATAATAATATCTTTTTCGATTTAGGTATTCTTCTACAAACAGCCGTGCCGGGCTTGTGATTCCATTTTAATCGAATTAGAAAAGGCAATTTTAACATTTACCCTGCTTTTCTTTTTCGTTAACCAAAATCTCAATCTTAAAGTTTAAATTAGCGCTTCAAATGCTTACTGCTTGGTTGTCTATGGAAGATTTGAGATTCTATAGTAATGCGATTGTTTCACCAGATCTACATGGTTTCAATTTTCAATAGCGCATGACCATATATTGTATACACAGTAACATGGGGTGTTTTTAGCTTGAGATTTCGGAAGCGGGTCGTATGAAAAGCAGGATAAATGTTATATGATTTGTCTCTTTTCCGCAGATGTAAGTGGAATATATAAATCAATTTATACATATATAATATATGTATAATTGAGAATCACAATAAATTGGGTAATCCACTGTCGGCTCGATGTATATTTTGCAGCGACGATGACTTGGATATGTATGGAATTTCCATGGTGAAGATCAACGATCCTCAATTAGCAAAGCGTTATGGAATTACGAGTTTCCCAGCCCTTCTATTTTTTCGGTAGCTGCATCGTTACAGAATACAATCCAAAATTTCAAAACCGCATTTTAGAAAAATTTTACGGATTCATAATATTATTGAATTTGGTTTGCTTTGCAGTAATGGCAATCCGCTTCTCTTTGAAGGAGATTTGAAAAATGAAGACATGGGTGAGATGTGCTAAAAATTAGTTCTAATGTTGTAAGAGCCTTAACTTTCTTCGGTTGAATTTCTTGGTTTATGTTTAGTGCTTGAATGGTTAACCGATGACGAGAATCGCGAATTGGCGGATGAAATTGAAGCAGTAAATCAAAAAATGCTGGAAAGACTTGTCGATACTTCACCTTTCTTGTCATGTATATTTTGTAAGGATTTTTCATAATTCAGTCAACCTATTTAGTTCGTTTTGCGTTTTGCGCTTAGGTGTGAATTAGTAACTGTCTGTGTTGCAGACGATGAGAATACTTGTGGTGACGATGGGTGTGACTTTCTGATAGCTTTGGAAGAAATCGACGACGAAGCGGATTCGTTTGGTAATCCGTCAACAAATGGCACAAGATGTGCTCAATATCAGTAGATATTTACTTTGAATTTTTTAAAACACTTTTTTTTTAATTTCTCCGTTCCAGGAATTGACATGGTCAAAGTACCGGAAGGAGAAGTGGCTCAAGAATTTGGAATAATGAGCATTCCTACTCTGGCCTACTTTAGAAGAGGAACGGCATTGATCTATGAGGGTGATCTGACTGACCCTCAAGCTATTTTAGGTATTTTCAAAATTTAAACTTAGTTGGCCGGAAGTCGAACAGTGAATGCATTATTAGCAAAATATTAGCATTATTCTACTCTCTTTGCTTTTTAGGCTGGCTTACTTCAAACGAAGCATTCGCTCTACCTGGGGAAATCGAAGAGGTAGGTGGTATACGCTAGCAATCACCTCAACAAAATTTGTGAAATAATTCGCTTTGTATAAATATCGTAACTCAATAATTTACCTTCAGGTCAACCGAAGAATGTTGGAGAAACTTCTGGATGACAACGATTATGTCTGTGTATATTTCTGTACGTAGAGCATATCCTATTCCCTGTCATACCGCTTCCCCGCTAGATATTTTTTCATGGTTCCCTAATTTAGCATATACGTATGTACGTATGCCCACTATTAATTTTTGTAGACGAAGATGACTGCCAAAAGTGTGACGATATTCTAGACAATCTGGAATCGATCGATACCGAAACAGATAATTTGGATATTCTTTTCGTCAAAATAAAGGATACGAAATATGCCAAGAAATGGGGAGTTGGAAAAGTATGCTAATATTTTAATAAATTATATGATCGGAAAATGGAACTGGAGGTATGTCGACCTAAACTGCTTTTTATAAATTCGTAGGTACCAGCTATAGTCTATTTCCGTAGAAAGTTTCCGTCCATATATAGAGGATCCTTGGAGGACGAACTCGGACTACTTGACGTGAGCTTGTTGTGAAATCTATGTTTTCCATAAACATTTTCGTTCACGGTATTAACTAATATCATACCAACCTCTTTCTTTTCAGTGGCTTCAGAAGAATAGATACAAACAACCAGAACTGAATCTATTTATGTTCTCATTGGCCAGCCTAAGTTTAGCTTTCGTAATCTATACAGTATTCATATTAGTATGCTTGAAAGAGTGATAAGCGCAAAACCGTTCCCGAATTACCATAAATCAATTCCTTACTCGTGAAACCCTAATACTACCGGTTTTAATAGGCACTGTCCATCATTTGCCATTCATTTATTAACTGCGTTTCACGAACGAGGTTTGTTGTGATGTATTGTATAGTAAGCAGGAGAGGCTTAAACCATTTCTAAATCATAAAATTCAATAGAACCGTAAACAGTACGGACGCTAAGCTGATAACTTGCATTGAGGAGGAATTCGGAGAAGTATCTATTCGAGTATTGGAGTAGTGATTTCACTAACAGGGGTTGAGTTTGGTGCTGTTGGCGTTGAAGAAGCTGGATCTTTGTAAAGTACCTAAGTAAAAAAAACCCTTTCATGAATCCACATATTTGGAAGAATTTTCTTTCTGAAGTTTATAAATTGGTAACTTTGCTAACCTGAAATATTTCAGTCGAACCAGTGTACGATTTGGGACTTTCACCCAGAGCCTCCAAATAATAACCAGTCTGGGTAATCCGATATGTCCCTGCCAATGATGGGTTACTCGGAATCCTCCATTTGACAATTCCACGGTTGAGTAGTGCATTCCATTCAAATCTATATAAAAGTCAAAATGCATTTTATATGTTACATTCGGTGCAGTCAGTGCAGTAGCACCAAAACAAAATTAACCAACTAGTTACGTTGTGTCCAAATCGGAATCCGTTCGCTCAATTTCCCAAGACTCATTCGTCAGCTGCTTCTCAATTAGAAAATGGGAGCCTCCACGGAGCGGATTGTGCCTCAAACTGGGTGTAATGAAAACGACTCGGAGCGTTGATCCCGTCGCAATACTTGGCGGTGGTTGAGTGAAAACGTCACCCCAGTTTGAATTGGCTGGGAGCTTGTCCACTCTGTCTGGAATGGTGTCTCTGACTTTATCAATGAAATTCGGTGGAATTGGTCCTTGGTCAACTGTGGTGCCCTGATTAAATGAAATTGATTACATAAATTTTAACTTTCGGTGTAACTGTAAGCATGAACAGGAGAAGCAGTCAAAATATCATTCATTTACTTCATTCATTGCAGTAACAAGTGCTTCCTGGCTCTGAATAATGGCGTTCAATGTGTATTGTCCGAATATAGTTGCACCCGCTTCCATCTCTTGAACTGGTTGTAGATTGTATTCCTCAGTTGTGGCTATGTAGTTGATATAATTATTGGCTAAACCAGAAATAATGACTTCATGATTCAAAGGAACAAGAGCTTCGATTGCTCGCCTCAGACGCCTGCCCGCCATTGTTGTTAACTCTCCGGGTGTACTGACAATATCGGTAGTTCCGATACGGAAGATTTGCAGATCAACTATCGAAGGAGCCCATTCCCATGGTTCGTGCATTTCTCCGGCAGGAAGAGCCACTTGTTTTGGCCTGAGAATTACATCAGTATAAATTAAATTGAATTGTTTATTAGATACACTGGGCCGGATAACAGCTATTTTGCTGTTTGTATTCCTAATTTTACCTTTGACACTCTTCCAATTCCGCGCTTGGTGTGGCGTTGAAAGCCGACAATAGAAGATCCCATAACGGCTTTGTTTCAGGCGTCAGTCCAACAAATGCATAACCCAGTGCTGCTTTGCAAGTAGTTTTCAATTCAGGAACACCTTCAGTATTGTTAACGGTAACCTGCAGGATATATTTATCATAATGAGCTAACTGAAATGTGGGCACGATAATGTATATGTGTATACATATGCAATGACTTACTTGAACATTTGACATATCCACGTATTGTTGAATAAACTGAATGGGACCTTTTACTTCCGTTAGAAGGGGCAGATTTGAGTACAACTCATAAGCAAATTCAAATTGAGCTGCTCCAACAATTCGAACAGATTCGAGATCATCCTCACTCTTGACCTGTCCACCATATCTGGGTGTGACATCTCCCAAATTACTGGATGCAAACCCAGCCACAAACCTGCCTTTACCTGGTCTAGCCGAAACTCCCTCGTTCATTTCGTAGTCGAACATGACTGAAGCGTAGCCTCTGTTATCCGAAGATACCAACGGATTAAAGGCTCCGTTGAAAGAAATTGGGTGCAACGGCCACCAAGCGAAGACGCCTAGGGGCTCAGTGAGAACACCACTCTCGTCGACGGCATCAAAACGTAGAATTACCATATCTTTGTCAACGTTGTGCTCATACTTCTGCTTTTCTGCCTCTGGGTTTGCTTCGTACTGCACTTGTCTTCTGTTTCCATTGTAGCCCAGGAGCTCACCTTTACCGCGTTGAATTTTCCCCCGAACCAACTTTAGATCTGCTTGGACTATGCTGTCGAAAATTCCGTCGACAATTGCCCAAAAGCTCAGGGGATTGAACCCATAGCTCTCAATTACGAGGTAGGTATAATACTGCATATATCCTGATGGACCACTGTGTGTATGTGTAGAGCTTATCAGTATATTCTTTTCGGAATAGCGTTCATCTCCGAATTTAAGTTTCAATTTCTTGACAACCTGTTACGAAATAATTACGTTGAACGGTTCAAATAAGGTACCTAGTTATTTTGTTCTGTGTAACTTAAGTAGCGGTGCAAATATTTTTAATGTTACATTGTTCACACTCACTTCCAGTTTGATTGGGTGGTCAAGCATACCCAAATCGCATGTAACAAAGACTAGCCGATTCCCCGACGTAATGGATTCCACAATGAATGACCGAGCATGGAGTCTTGTGTGAATGCCCGCGCCCAGTGTTAATGGATTAACGTATCCGTTCTAAAAAAAATTATTACCGAAATACTATTGAACTAAATTGTAATTAGGCTCGCATCTATACCTGCCTACACTGACTCCGAGTCATATGTAAATTCCATTCCTTACAAGAACAACGCCTGCGGCGGGTCCAGTAATATCTGCGATTCCAGTCCCGATCTTGTAAATCCCTTCCTCATCTTGAGCTTTTATCGTTGAGGACAGAATTGTAAAAATACAGGCTAAACTTAGAAAATTCATTTTACAATGATTCATTATTCCGCAATAAAACAATTAACCTCTTCCTTGCAAAAAATTTAAATGAACAGAAGATTTATACTTCAATATAGCGAATCAGGACTTTGAAAAGTTTATGATTCGAACCTCTTTGCGTATTGGTTGTTCGATCTAGACAAGATAAAATAGTTGAGAATGTCATACCCTGTTATCTTGTGTCATCCATTATTGGCTAGCACAAGCACATCAATTCCAAGTTCTAGTGGAAATTAAAGTGATTTTTAGGCCCCATGCAAATTAGTCCACGTTATTGGCACGTAGTGTTTTTCAAACGTGGTTCATATTAGAATCAGGCGGCATAGGAATTCAACTAAAACTAAAAAAAATGCGATTGAGTGTTTTGAACCACTTGCAATTTGTCAAACAATCAACCATGCTGGCGAAAAGTATCGATAACGATAAGCATGCAGAAGGGTTGCGACTTTAAGTTGGTACTTGTTAATGATTGCTGTTTTCAAGCAACTTTTATGCGAGACACTGACAGTTCTTTCTAATCTTACTGACTAACAGCGCGTAGCTTGTAATTGATAATTTTGTGATAATCATAAATAATTAACCGACGCACTCTTCGGGCTATACCTACACCCATTTCTAATACCAATCGTCTGATTGGCTTGATAGATTTGAAATTACACGGATAATCAGTTTTAAGTTGCATTTGTTTTAGCTTCTATATTTTAGATAATTTAAAACATAAAGAGTTGGGTAAACGCATTCATCAATGTACAGGCGAGAACAGATCACGATACAGCGCATTAGTGTCGCAATCCAGCGCGGAAACGCGGCCATTGTCTTAGCAACTGTTCCCCAATGTCCTAAGTTTAATGAAATATTTTACTTATTAACATTGAATTTACTTGTATGATTGTTTCAAAGGTGGAAGAGTCATCATTTCTTTATAATAAAACTAGCATGTGTAGCCATGGGAACCATGGCCCGTCGAGTTGTCGCCTGTAGTTGTTTACAGCTTAGTAATTATTCAAAAACTATAAAAAAAAATGAATTCCAATTTTGAATTCGCGGTGTATAATTGTTTGCATGTCAACGTGCCGGTGTACACTACTGTGTTGACAGAT
>JAQFYT010001339.1:0-17001 GCA_034694925.1 Ceratophysella denticulata
TTTATGGCTGCTACGAGATTCGCCTTCGATCAGCTTACTCTACTACTGCGCTGACCAGAAATAACTAAATTCAACCGAGCAAGCCAAGCAGAAGTGTAAACTTTCCCGATGTATCGTCGTAAACGTATTTAGGATGATGTACGATACACAGTCTTAGGACCAAATTCGCCATAGCAGGTATCTGGGTTTGCTTCCGGGTCCGGGTAATTCCATGCCTTGTAACTTAAACTTTGTACACAGTCGTTAAATTATGTGGCCCTCCAGTCCAGATAGTGTAGTGTTAATAGGATCTCTGACTATTTATACGTGTGAATAATGAGGCTGGAATGAATTCATGCATTTAGAGAGGAGGAGGCGAAACACGCAAGGTGCGTATCGCGTATCTGTCTGAATAAGAGCGAAAATGTGCTTAGGCGTGAGGTACAAGGCATCCACGTCGTACGCAAGTGAGCAAGAGAGAGTTCATTAACACGAATCTCAAGGTAAATAAACACAACTTACTCCTGTGTGACTACAAAACGACTTCCAAAGATACACAATTCAACATTTCCGAATTTTCGAATCTTCTGCACAAACTTTGACTTTATTTATGCCAGCATATCCGCCCAAGCTCACTCAACACGCCGAGCTCCTCTCTCTGTATCAAATAACACGTAAACTGTCGGAGATTTGTCTACCTTTTACGCTCTCTACCTTTAGAGAAAACTGAGCAATTCCCTCTGAGCCTGATAAACAAAAGGCACGTGGAGTCTATTATTATTCTAAACAGAAGCGTACATACAGAGTTCCCAGCCTGTACCCATAATAGACTGATGAGTCGAGAGACAACAAACCTACCGTCAAGTCATTTAAAATAGTTGCTTCCATTCAAGAATTCGGAGTCAAGAGGTTTCTAACTTTTCATATACACTGGCATAAACTTTTGCATCGGTTGCAGATGTAGAGGTACTCGCAGTTCGGTGCCGTTTTCCCCTGGAATTCTGTCAATGACATTTCGGTTTTTCGAGTGTCGGAGTTCGCCTAGGATTTGTATTAAATGAAACTTGTTTTTAGATTGCGTTAGCTTCTAAATTGAAGATGGGATTTGTTAAGCTTGGGATTGAAACTGATTGGGAGAACAGTTTTATGATCAGTTTTTAGTTTATTCTCCGTCGTGCTCTTTTAATTTAGCTCACACTTCCGATGTCACCGTGCTTTGGTTCCGCCCTTTTTCCCACAACTTGGACTGTTTCCAAAATACTAATACTTCCCACATTCAAATATATTTCCTATAAGTCTGCTACACGTGTATGCACAAATACCGGAGGCTTTTCCTCATGAAGATTGCCGTGCGTGGCATAATATCCGTGTTGCCTGTATGTCTTTCTGATCTGAGCTAAGACTACTATATGTTGGTAGTTCTTAAATATTGATAACATTTGCCCTTGTAGTTTCCTATTACTCCAGTACGAGTTGTTATGTTATTTCCTACCGTGATTGTAGGCCATACGAATGAGATCAAAATTAGAAACCAGCAAAAGTTTCAAGTGGAGACTTAAAAGATCAGTGTATGTCATGGTTAAATATTCCACAGATTTGTTTAGCTGTCTCTTATCCTCAAAACAATGTTGCTGGAGATTTGTTTGAAATTTTGCCCACCCACACAAGATTTAGATTCAGGGCCAAGTTCTGCTGAGCACTTGGATTTACAATTTAGATTCTAAATAGCTCAGATCAGTAGGTACCTACCCCATACTCTGAAATTGATTTACAGGCCTTCCTGCAGCTAGGACTGCTAATAGTATATCAGAACTTTGGATGGCATTTTGAATTCAATCATCCGTGTATTCCTGGCACACCTCCGGCTCAAACCAGAAATTAAACATGATTCAAGCTCGTTGAAAGTCGATCTCGGAATTTGAGCTCAATTTTTCTTGTATAGAGTTATTTTGTGGTCAGGTTGATATGCCTCTCTGCTTGCTCAACAGAGTGTGCACTTCAATAATATAAAAACATGGGTTGATGATACGCCTGTACAAGCACAAAGTACAATGTCGTCGTGGAGTAGATTATAACTTTGAATGGCGTCTGGTCATAAATAGGTCCTTGGTCTTTGCTCTTGACATTTGTGTTGAATCGGGCTCACACTCTTCCCTAATATCAGACTTGGATATAACAGAAAAAGTCCAGAGATCACTGAAGATGAGTCGACTGCAGAAGTTTTACAAGAGTAGATCCAGTTTATAACCTAACCAGAATGGTACATTGTATGGATGATGCTTCTGCTGGATAGAAAAGAACCCAAAATATCAACTCATCTCGTGTAAGACGAAATGACATAATAGGACGCTTGATTCAGTTTCATTTTATTGCTCTTCTCACCACTAATGAGTTTAGCCTTGAGGATCTCTATACCATATTGTATTGCATCAAGTGCAATGACCAATTACAGCTAATGCATTTATGTAGAGATGTTTTCATTCACCATATACAACATACAATCATCTCGTATACATATCCATATGGTGAACAACAATAATTTTATAGATGTCGTTGCTTATACCACATGCTTTTCCAGATGCGTTACTTTAAGTAATATTTCAACTCATTAAAATTTATAAAAACTCCCAATTCCAACCCAGCAATTTCATAGTATTTTGTAAATTATTCCAGGTCTGACTTTATCAAGATTTATTCAGATGAAATACAAAGATTTAGTTGTTACTTTGTGTAAATATATAATACGTATGATTCATTGTTTCGCATACTGTCTATTAACAGCTCACATCAGAGCCATTATAATTTATAATGCCCTAATAACAGCGAAACGCTACGTGGCGTTGGCGTTGGTCTCTGTGTTTGTATAAACGCCTTGATTATAACGTTTGAACCTATAATTACATGAGCACAAGTACGAGAGAACTCATTCTACCCTTCATCGATATTTTTAATGAATCTTATTTATTTCGAGAACGAGCCTTCCTTCCTAATCAATAAAGCCTTTGCCCTCGAACTCTCCAGAAGCCGCTGATGAGAGGTAAACTGGGTTTATTCAACGAAATAATTTGTATAGCCTCCAGTTGCGTATGCGAATTGACTAGGAATGACCATTAATTACAAGGTGTGGTTCATTCTTTTCGTCTCTCGACTTAAAAAATGGGCTGGAATGGCTCATTCATCTTCACTTCATCCATCGTGCATATGCTTGGGTCATTCAGATACTTTTGTTCTTTTGTGCTCTTCCCTCACATGTCCTGTTAATTCGAACTACAGAGAATGGAAACACCACGCCGTGTCACATCACTCTAGTCTCATTAAATGAAAACATTTTATGACAATGGAAGTACACGGGTGGGCTTTCTGACTTTGTGACAGAGGTAGAAAGCGCTATGTAAATACGAGGTGACACGGCTGAGAATATAGTTGAGTGTATTTTATGGATGCGAAACTTACTGTGAATTCACCGCGGATGCTGACCGTGTATAAAAAATATTCCTCACAGCGGATTACCGGATGCATTTTTTGATGTCACGCTGAAATTACAACTATTTCGTTTTGGTACACATTTGTGCACTGTGCCTAAATATCTACAAGTCGAATGCTAATGCTTGCAGATTTGTATGCTCATCTTCATTATCGTGCTCGTCAAGAATTTTAAAGTGGCGTGGAGATAATCACGCTTCCAACCCCATAATCTAATTTAATTTACAGGAGCGTAAATGGGTAGTTTAAAGGGTTGGGGTGAGGGTGGGTCTGCCTGCACTTGCAGTTAGATTTTGTTCACGATGTTGTGTACCTACCAGGAATTGTGGTGTTGTGTTAGTACATGGTTAGAGGGAGATAATCGTTAATTGAAAATGCATTATTTACAACCTTTAACGAGTCCGGCAAACGGTAGAGACTGGGGGTGGTGTTGAAAAAAATTGGGCCAGGTTGAAAATATATTTGTGTTCTCAGGGTAATGTGGGCACAGGAGCCATTAGACGGAAAATACGCCCTTGGCGTACGTACTAGATGAACGAACGTTCGTCTAGGCGATGCAGTATCCTGACCATGTCTTGTATATATCTGCTTATTGACGTATTGCATCCTGATCGAGATATACAAATTGGCAGTTGCACTGTCTGCACCTGCATGTGTTTTGACCGTTTCAGGAAGAGCCATTGAATTTTTTGGCTTCTGATTTGGACTTCCCCATTTTATTGCTGAGGTCAAACAAAAATTATAGGCGGGATACTCGTGAGTCCAGGGTGCGGACTGAGTCAGAGAATTTTCTTCATTACTCTGAAATGATTTTAATGAGTTTTGTATTCGCTCAAAAAGGTTTCTATGTCGAATAATTCCATTTATGCCTTCGTGGATGTCCGTCATGAATTATGAGAATGATTTGGAAACACGCCAAAAGGAAATGCTACCTGGGTGAGAATGTATGGGCACTTTTCGTGGGTCCATGTCATGAAACGGACTAAAATGTAGCGTGGCAGGGCTATCCCCTGAAATGCATACAAGTATCCATTGTTTAACCTTCCCCTTACATCCGGCCTTCTCTGATCTGACCATCAACTTCCCTTCTGTTTACCTGCATTACTCTCTCCTGAACGGAGCCTATTCTCGCAATATTGACTTAGGATAGGTTAGTGCAGGGGATAAGGTAATCTCATGACACGATTACGAGAAATCCACTCTTCATATGTCAATGCAGCTAAATCAAAAAGTAAATAAAAAGCATTCACTCTATTATTTTAACTTACCCACTTGTATCTCTGAAACTATATTTCATGTTCAAGTACTTGTTGTAATGCTGGTCATGTCCATGTCCATATGTCAAGTCAACCTGAAGTGGCTATAAAAGTGTTTCTGCTTTGAATTAAATTCTTAATAAGTATCCCATTAAGCGGATTTAGTGCAATTTACTCATGACACTCGTGTCGGTATGATTGTGTGAAGAATAGAGCTGGAAGTACCGGATTCGATGAAAAGAAAGTGAAGTAATAAATACACTTATGAGTCGAGATTACCCTATTTAATGTCACTCCAAAAATTAACCATCGCACATCTGCGTGGGCATGACTAAGCTTTTAATTTAAGCTCCTTCCTCGTCTTTGATTCACCATGAACGGCACATTAGAGAATGACCGGATTTGTTGCTGTATTTCGAGTCATATCCGCGTTGATTTTAATATCCATTCATGTGTATGTATGTATTACAATTAATTCTTTCGGTACTTGTATCATGGTGTATGTTATTTTTAGTTCGTAACCAAACTAGAGTCACGGTTTAGAAATAAAATTTTTGCGGACACCGAACGCATGTGTTGAAATTCAGAAATTAATTTGTATGAACCTTAGTTGAAATCTCCTGGATACTTGTTGGTGGCATATATTCTTTAGAAAGCTTTGGTTCAAACAGTTCTGGTATTATCGGTATTCAAAGTGTACCTGGTTCTTATGGACATTTCCTGAATAGTCCATTAACGGGATTTTCTTCATGGAATAAAGCATTTGCTATGTGTTCAGTAAAAACTCTGAGCTGTGTTAATATATGTTGATGAGCTTCACTTCTGTGGGAATGACCAAGCATAAAATCTTTCCAGTAGATACACACATGGTTCATATTTAAGTATCAATGAAAGAATGGTTGTATATTGATAACTGGTAACAGAGAGAAGCTGATGAGCTGAAACCTGAAATCGGGGAGATAGGAGCTGAAAAGAATCTTAAATGAGTAGTTAACCTAATAATAGCTATTCTCCATTAACCCAATCGTTATTTTTTTGTATTCCAGGTGAGATTGAGGACAGTGACGAGGCGGATCCTGAATATCCCGAAGACTACGAAGGAGACTCTCGACATCATCCCCTCCGACCCATATTAATAACTTCCAAGCCAATGAACGTTGTAGTTGACGAAGGTGGAGAAATTAGCTTGCCGTGCAATGGTGAAGGTCTCGGTAAGGAATTACTATCAAAATATGCTTCTGATTGACTTGTTCTATTCTATCGTTCTCAAAGCGTTTTTTTTAAAATATAGACCAAGCTGCAATTATTTGGAGAAGAAAAGAGAACGAGAATCTTGGGAACGACGGAATCAATTTATATGACAGCGAACGGCTACATCTTTCCGAAACGGATCCGACACTTATCCTTAAGAATGTCAACCTTGGGGATGCCGGAAATTACACGTGTCAATGTGGGAACCAGAGTGTGACTCATATTGTCATTGTTCGTGCAGTTGGTAAGTTACAAACGAATATCGTTGAGTTGGGCAAGGAGCAGTCGGAGTGAAAGTCGGCTTTCTCCCAAGAATACAAATTGAGCAGTTTCTCATGTAATCTACACAGAGCTTGTATTTACAATGCCTATAGGGCATGGCAAGGCACCACCATATATTTATTATGATTACAATCCACATAATTAATCGTTCTTACAAAAAATGTTAAAATGTTCGACCTGAAAGTCGGATTTCCGTTGAGTGCTAAACATTTGTGTGCGTTCTATCGAAATAACTTTACATCTTATCTATAACACGCAATTCGATGGTGAAAATTAGCGACCTATGTAATTATGTATAGCTTGATAAAATTTATTCCTTACAATTTCGTTCTGTTTGTGACTTCAGGAGGGCCACGAACACCGCGTCTCACACTGGCACCATCCCCCACTACTGTTGCCAATCAAGGTGAACCCATTTTTCTGACCTGTACGGCACGATCGGAGTCGAAGCAAGTGGCATTTTTCTGGCAGAAAAAGGTAAGTGTAGCACTGTTTTTGATTCGTCAATAAATCGTATTTGCGTAAGTGTAGTGTGTTCCCATGATCACTGTATCCATCATGCACTCTGCAACATACTATCGGAGAGATCAAAAACAAGGCTAGCGTGGTCGAATGTGTCACTGAAGGGTAAACTGATCAGTGCGGAATTTTTGATGACGATCACTTATTCACTCCCAGCGTAACTAGATCATGCAATGCACTACACGCAACTGACGCAGACATGCTATTATCAGATAATCTGGAAATAATGCAGTTGTCATTGTCAACCCTCCATCCCTTTTAATGATTGACTCTCTTGATTCCCAGCTATCTATCTACCTAAAAACTTGATTTCACAGTATTCAGTCAGATCATGTTTATTTGATACATAATCATAATGAAAGATAGAGTTTTGTTGGTGCCTACAACTTTCTCTTAGTGCTGAGAACCTGAAAATCTTCACAGACTTAGCAGCTGGATTGATATTCGAGTCGAAAACCCAGTAGTGAAGTAAGTCATTTAGATAGTGTATTGAATGATACTACAAAGTCCAATTACTCCACCGTTAAAGCGGTTTAAAATTATGCTGTGTATTTATTTCAAGGATGCCGAATCGGCAAAATTGTGTTGCTTTATCATCATAATATGCAGATATTTCCATCGACCTAATACTACTCATTGATAATGTTGTTTCAGTCATAAAGATGAGAGAGGAGTCACAATAGTCAATTAGGTACTGTTTCTTGAGCCTAGAAGTGCAAAAAAGATGAAGTCACGCTTGAAATACCGGAATTGCAAATTTTATTTCTGCTACTGTCACAAACGAACCGATTCTGGCAAAACATGCATAGTATGGCATTAGGTCATCCATCGTCCCGTGTAGTCTCTGATGTATTAACCCCAATAGGTTTCACAAAATACAATGAATGCAACATTTATTTAAACTTTTATAAATAAAGCAATGGAATAAAGATAATGACCTATACAAATAAAATAATAACAATAACAGTAGCGGTTGAAACATTAATTTGTATAAATTAAAGTTAACTCATTTTTATTTGTAGTACCTATTGCTTTCTCGAAAAGAAATCGAAAATTTCTATATGGTCATACTCACAATCACAATCAGAATCCTGACTTCCAGCTGCTTGAATATATCTCTGGTTTGGTCTAGTTAGTCTACTAAAGTTTTACTAATGTGATTCGTGAAACAATGCAAACACAGAATTCAGACCCTAATTGGCATATCCTCCTACACGCTTCATTTGCTAAGACCTTTGGGATTGGGATATCACTGCTCCCGTTCATTTCCTGGATGTATAACGGTAGTAAAATCCAATATCGAAACTTATGTGCCATTCTCTCAGATGTAAATATTGAAGACGCAGCATTGAAGTACACTAAAAAATTAGCATGTGTCGGCCAAACACGGAAGTTGTAAAGTGTGTAGGCACAATTATTACCTGGGCGTATAGGGGCAGGTTGTCGAGATAGTGAAGAGCTTAGCACAAGCGTACAAGGTAAATAACAGATTCGGTGATCACAATGCTCGTACATAATAAAGCCCTCATTGCGGTTTAACTGTAGTTATACCTAGGAAACACTACGATTAACTCTAACTGTAAGCCTTGCCTTGCTCTGCACGAGGAGGGGTTGAAGAAGCATTGCATTGGCTCATGGACTCAAATAACCTTTTTCTTCTTCAATCTCTTCTGTTCATTGTCTTGTCATCTTTTTCCGTTGCTCCGTCTTCCAGAACATTGAAAATAATCTATTCATCATACTCCAGCATCGTTGACTAAACGAGAAAAAAAGGCACCCTATCTGGTCGTTTAGAAGCAATGAGTGTGTGTATTATTCCTTACTCTGTTCCTCAGAACATAAATTATATTAGGATGCTACCCTGTTGAGCAAAATGCAAAAAATATTGTTTTTGAAGCTCCAAAGCCCTACGTTTATAATGATGTCTTTAAGTATTTTCTGTTCTCTGAGCAGAGCACATTGAATATAGTTTTTGAATTTTCATATTTTAATGTTTGTGAAATATGGCCTTCAAAGGGGTTACAGTATGAGTAGGAAAAGGCGAAACGGGGTTTACTGCAAATTTTTACGATTTGCAGATGTTCTTAAGTTACTGTACCCGAATTCCATGTAAACAACAGAAGCATATGAATTTTCAAGGCCTTCCTTTCGGCTTAGCCACCCACTACCATAGTCATTTGACCTTTGATCTTCGTCTTCAGTCCAGCTGTCAATTCACTCCAAACCTAATCAACGTCGCACTAAAAACGCTTGTGAGCGGTTTAAAAAGTTTTATATGTGTGGAAAGCGGGAATATAATTGAAAATTAGTGCCCTGTTTTCATGCCTCAAATTATAACACTTTTGTAGTAGAGTAACCGAGATATTGCTCTTAAATTCCTAAAGGCCCGACAAGGTGTTAAATTTGACAATTTGAGCTTGAACTGGATAAGTTTGGTTTTAAAATTACGGGAGATCCATTGCATGGTCTTAATGTAGTCCTCCCTTCTCGTAAGGGGATAGGCTATAATTTTCCTATTATTCCAGGGCCAGGCAGGAAAAGTTTGATGATTGAAATCCTCAAGGGTTGAAAGGTAAAAAAAATATCAAAACATTTGAAGGGCCTTACGGAGAAAGAGTGAGTGCGGATGGATTGTTGAGGGGCAGGGAAGAGCGGAAATCATTACATAGACTAAAATCCTACATCCGTCTGTCTGCTTCGAGTTCAGGACGTGGTTGAACCATATGTTTCCAAATTACAAAAAATATATATATTTCTCCACTAAAACCTCAAATGAAAGAGTTAAGAGCTTCAAGATTATTCCAGTTAGCAGGGCTCAAACCTGGAAATCCCTGCATCACGGTCATGGTATAGATTCTAAACATCGACGCCGTATTTCGAAAGTTAGCAAAAATATCTGCACAACATATAATCCGTACTGATTCTGAGATTCGAGTTTGTCGATACAATCTAAAACAGAATAAATAAACCTAAACTAGATTTTATTTAACATCAATTTTAACTTCATCCTTTCACAAGCACCCTAAAATTCTTTGTTCTTGTTCGTTCCGAGGTCACCTACGGCATATGCTCATTTAATACACCAAAGGAGCAATTTCCCGACAATATGTCTGGTCTGTTATTATGATTATGATTAGGTATCTACCGTATCCACATCCACCCATATTTTCCATATACTTAATATTTGCCTTGTGTCTAAATGATCTTTGAGTCACCCTCATTTCAAGTTAAGTGATCCGGTATGCTCCTTGCAGTGCGCCTGGATAACCCTTTCAAGGTGTTGTTCCAGTAAAAAGTATATTACAGAAAAAAGAAACAGACGCTGCTCTGGAAAAACGCATATCAGAAAGTAGAAAACCGTTTCCAAAGTGATAAATCCTCATGTCATGTCTGACTAAAGAAGACACATCCCTTTAGTAAGACGTGTCATGTGGGTGTTGTAGGATATGTTCCGCTTATATCCAGTTAGGTAAGGCAAGGAGGGTGTGTGTCGACTGTGCGTATAATATGCATTGCATACAACTTGAATTACTGTTACGTCTTTAGGATGCTAATGTCTCTGGAGAGAGAATGTGTTGAAAAATTGTAATTTCATGATTTATTACAAAGTTCCTCTACGGGTATGGTTGAGAGTAGTTAGGCTCGTAATTCCTTATTTGTTCCCTTAAATAAACTCTCACGCCTTTTTGACTTTCTTTGAGCTCTGACGACGTTCTGAGTTCCGACGGACCAATACAAGGCGAGGCGAAGATTAGTTGAATTACACGGAGCGACATGGAGACGAGGGAAAGTCAATGAATGATATGCTATATATGTATGTATTTATGCACTCCAGTAGTGTACGTCTACATAATTCAGAGACAGGACACGATCTCTTGGTTTCATGGAATATTTAGTAGACTAGACTCCGTCCGTATGTTCCTCATTGACCTCTTGACTCATCTTCCTTCCTGTGTCCTGAAGAAGAGATGAACACATCTGATCATGATTTCAAATTTCGACTGACGCATGCATGTCGTCGTGAGTCAAGCCTGATTGGGTTTCAGAGAGCTTTAGGGCTCTATCTTGAAGTTCCAGTGCATTATGCTGTTTACTCGTTTTTCCTGGAGATTCAATTAAACTGGTCTACTGCACGACCGCTCATGAGCCTGTCCATTCCCCGCTGCGCGGTGCGTAAAATGTGAACCAGCCTGTATCGAGATGTTTACGGAATTCGTAATTCATTCCGTTTTATTTTTATGTGTTTCCAGGCGCCGGACGGTAAAACAGGGATGGAAATCAAAAATACGGAAATCACGCGGATTGACGAGGGAAATGTGGTGAATACGCTGAGACTGAACTCAATTACCTGGAAAGATGCTGGGGACTACGTTTGCACGTTTCAGGATGAGAAGGACAAAGTGATGGGAGAAGTCCGAGTTGAAGTCAATTGTAAGTTGAAGGAGACACAGAAGTCAAAATAATGTTGGGTTTTTAAATTATTAGGAAAAAGTTGTTCGGTTGATTTATGTAAACAAGTCCACGATGTTTTGAAAACTAACAATTCTTAGGAAAGATTTCATACTGTGAAACAAGGAAATGGTGCATTTTAATGAACTACCTACTAACCTTTGTGTGGTGGTAAAGAAAGGTAACTAAGCCTCATTACGATTAGTTAGCACAGCGTGGTGCCGTTTATTCGTCTTTTGATTCAAATTCACGATATTATTTATGATGCTACATACTCTGCACACTCTAGAGAATATTTAATTTCCACCACATTCGTATGCACGAAAAATGATCTCACCTGTCAAACCCTCCACAAAGCTTCTTGCTTTCTAATTAAAAGCAACGAATTCACACTGGCTGGAATAGTATACAGTAATTCAGAATCTGGAGTCGTCTGTTTTAGTGATAATTACTGAATATGTAAATTCATATTGTAAAATTAATGTATGAATTACTGGTCCCATTTATCATTTTGGAAATCTTCAAGAAGTTTGACAAGCGCAAGGACTTCAAAGAGCACGATAATTTATTGTCATAAATAGTAATAATTGAAAATTCTTTCAACACGTAAAGATTTGAATTATTCACGACATGTACCTATTCACTATTTCATATTTCATCTTAAACGACGATTCTAACTCTAAACTCTAAAGTCCATCCCATCCCATTTGGCTTCGAAAATTTTTACTCATTGAATATAGGGATGTAATTTTTGCACACAGTGTATTAAGCGCAAAGATTTCAAGAGTTACAGCTTCAGAAGAATGCAGGAAATTTTATGAGCAACGACAGCGATAAATTTAAAGGATTTCCAGCGTACAAATATGAATTTTTAGTTTAATGTTCGGATGAAAACGCCTAATATTTCATCTGCAGTTTTGCTCAACCTGCTGGGAATCCAATTTACTGTTGAATTTTACTGTTCACTCCTACGACTTCGTATATTCGTGCACAATGCATCAGCTAAAATCGTAAAACAAACCAGCAACATGATTCTGTTTGTAATTTGTAGTAGTATGTCGTTTGCAACCCATAATTTTATCATTGAGAACCTCCTATTCTGCAAATAGTAAACCTACCCTCTCATTTCTCCGAGCTACTTCCGTTACCTATACAAAAGTTTAATAGGTTTTCTCATATAGATAAATTAAGTAAAGTGGTACTTTAAACTTTATTTTCCTTCAAAATTGAAACTCGTAAACAATCCCCTTATAATCCTCAATTGGACTTTACTCCGGAAAGTCAGCTCGTCTTCGTCTTGTTTAATAGGCAAATAATATAGTAAGAAATTTTTAGCTGAGGACATCAGGAATCCGCATTCAATTATTTTATTACGTCCGGCCTACTGTATGTAATTTTTTACAACCAAATACCGGGCTGGTTAGAAGCTAAAATTCTGAGAATTATTTGTATGTTACCATACTAATTGCAAGTATTAACGACGGTTGAAACAACGAATAAACGGTTGAGTTAAATACACTCAATTATGGATTTCCGTTCAGAATTACATATTCTTGAAAATCCTTGCAGATCCGCCAGTTGTTGAAGTTAAGGCGGACTCGATTCATTCCCCACTGGACAAGGCTGTTGAATTCCGGTGTAATGTTCATGGACAGCCTCAGCCGACGCAAACTTGGTACAAGGTTGCTGACAACAATCAGCTGCAACCGATCCGACAGGGAGCCGGATATCAACTTAGACCCGGCCATCACACCAGCACTTTCCATATCGAGCGCGTCAAACAAAGTGATTATGGAAAATACACCTGTTTTGCCACTAATGCATTCAAGCAAAATGGAACTGCCACTATTGAGTTGACCGGTAAGTGTTGAAATATTCAATATTCCGTATCCGTATGAATTGTAATTTTCGCATTGAAACGCTTGTAGATGTCAGAATTGTCAAGAAAAGACTGTTAATCATTTATTCCAGCGCTAAACAATACATAAATTTCACACGTAGATATCCTGTCGCAATCCCAACAGCCAAATACATTTGAGAAGCATACAATATCCCGGTATCTACAATGGGATCGAGTTATGTTGCAGTTTCAGAAGTAGACTGCATGGTACTTGGGCTAATTATGCGTTTCTTTGAATTTTCAGGAGCACCAAGTCAACCATTAATAATTGAGGACAAGACGATGTTGGGCACGGAACATATGAGTTATCAGCTAGTCTGGAAAGTTGACAGCAGCATTCCAATTGATGACAGTGTGTTGAAATACAGAAAGGTATTACTCCTAACCGACTCAAACCTATATATGATTAGCTTCCGCACGTACGTACGTGCGAGGACTTACTTCATACAGATATAGCTACTGAAAGGGACTTCCACAGCACTTGAAAGATCAGGTTTCAAGTTTCAAATTTATGAGTCCCCATGCAAGATTAAAATTAAGATTTCAAGTGTGCTTGGCAGGGTTGAATTACTATTCTGCGTCGGCCTGTATATAATACCAGTTCTCGATAAATGTGCCACACATTTAAGTTTTTTCAGCCGATTCAGCTGGGTGCTGGAGTCGCAATTGGAAAGTGTATAATAGGCATTTTTACTTGAAATGTCGTTTCTTCATAACCACCACAGGTTGAAGGCAACTGGACCGAACTGCGACCAACTATTATAACCAAGATTCCCAACCAGACCTTTGCCTACGAAGTTTCTTACACCCTAAAGAATCTGGAATCGAACTCGGAATACGAAGCCCTTCTACAATCCCATAACGAAAAGGGATGGTCCGAATCGTCCAGGACTCACAAATTCCCAATCAACGGGAAAAGTAAGCTTGTATTTGTGTTTTTCCGTTAAACCCTTAATTCGTCCCCAAGAGTAAATTAAAAATCAACATATTTGGTCTTCAACAGGTTATCAGCCTCTGGAGTCTAGTGGCAGAGGTTAGTCAGCCTTTTCGTATCTTTGAAATGAACAAGCTCATCTTATCTTACCGGTTCTGGACTATTAATCCTAAGTTCGAATCCGTGCTTAACGAGGTTGTTTCAATCCTTGAAATGCAGTGGTGTGCTGGTTTTGTACAATGCACGAGGATTAAATAAACCGTAACTAATTCGGTTCGCTCGGTTTAATATGTGAATTTGTTCTCTTTCCATGTTCTTCAGCGTCCCTTGGAGCAAGTACGAGTTTACTGTCCTGCACCGCCTTGTTCCTTGTCTTCTTGATGAAGACCGTGTCAAGTTGGCAATAGATTACAACGTGTAGTTGCCTCACTAACTATATAATGAATAGGTGAGTACCTATAGATATATGTTAATATTTGTTAAAGGTTTTCATTTAAATACCTTATCGAGAAATGTACTAATTTGTTTACGTTACGTATCTAGAGTTACCTGCTCTCCAGCCGTCGTGACAAGTCCCCTGTCACAACCAGACTACATGAGATGAAGCCAGTGCTTTACACAAACTAAAATTACGAGTACAGTTAATTACGTTACTATTCATCCGACTAATTTTTTGTTTTGTTATATCACTTCTCAGATCAAGGACTTATATGTTATATACCTCCTGTAAATATTCATCTTTCTAGCGGTCGGGACATGAGATCGTTTTAAGATATTCTAATCTGATCGGAAAACTGGACAATTATTGTTCAATTAATGTTAAAACATTATAAGTTTTGAAAGGATTTAGTAAAAATGGTTAAATGTACATTGTATCAGTAAACTGCATAATTTAATATCTAAATACCTATACCTATTAAATTATCCAATTTGTGTCAGGTTAGACTGCTTTTGCACATGCACAGCTGGAAATATATGTGCCAGTGGGGTAGTGTATTTTGTGTATAAAATTGCAATTTAATTATTGGTCAAGTTTAAATTAGTAAACTGTTATGAAACATTTGAGCTGGTTAGGTGGAAATTAATTTTAATTTAATTGAAACCATTTTAAAAACCAATGAATCTTGACCAAATCAAGGTTTTATCATTATTCAGTTTATGAAATTAATAATTAGTTCCTTTTTTAAATCAATTCGAGCATTATACATGTATGAAATTAAATATGACACCATCCATCCTTGTAGCATGTACTCTAAGAAGTAAGATGTGTACAGTATGTGTGGTGTATAGATACATAAATCGCCTGTGTATTTGTTGGGAACGATTAGTGTCTAGATAATAAAATAACCCTGAAGTATATGTTGTATGAAGATAATTGTGATGTCTTAACTTGGCTAGTTTAGTTTATTGAATTGAGTGTGTTTCTCCAGTTTTAATGAGCTGCTACCTACAAAGTTTCTCCCTTCTAATATTATTTTTTAAAAAGCTATATTCCTAGTCGCAATTTTATTTATAGGGCCTGGGACAAAATGAGCATAACTGCTATCTACATATATATTACTATATATACGCCTAGTTTGTTACTGCTCTACATATTCTATGTACATACATAGCAGATAATCCTTGCTGAATGTAAATCCAAGGCACGCCTTCAATTTTTTAAAAATATAACTCTTTAGAAGAACACAAAAATTGACATTGGGGCATGTACTGAAGAACTCAAAACGTAACGCCGCATTAAACGGCCAATGTTATAAGAGGCTAAGAAACCAAAAGAACAAGTTCTGCCCATGTATATTAGAAATTGGAATATAGTACTAAGTAGATTTCACAAAGTTTTAATTTTAAAGCACTGAATTGATGCGGGAGCTGTGTATGTAGTTCGTCTACGTGTTAAATAATTATATGACCTATTAGCCAAATTAGTATATAATAAGTCAAACCTTACTATATATGTAGGCACTAAAATGCTTTAAAGTACCATACAGAAATGTGTTTGTTGTGTAATTACATTTATCAATAGTTAAAGTTAAGTAGAATTATATAAAATAGTAGAATTCAGTCAGTATTTCCCTTGTTCAGGTCCAACAGTGTTCCGAAATACAATTTATTAAAAGACCATACTATCCAGTCTTGTAATACAGTTGTTTACGAGATCCAGAGTATGCAAAATTACTTCTTTTCTGCTGACGTCCGTCGAAATACTCTACAGAATTTCGAAGTACACACTATCCTGCCCATTTGTATCAGATACTTCTACCTCACATAATCAATTGACTTAATTATATCCCAATATCCGTGTTTGTTTTGCTTGACATGCCCACAACTCAGTTATTTATTATTTGTAGTTTTAAACATTAAAACAGAAATATTGGATAGTTAAAAGTAAACGAAAAATAAAATCTGTAATTAAAAATGTGATTTTCCGTTTATTCTGGGGGTACTTTTAGACCAGAAAGGTCTTATGGGATGGCTTTGTCCGTCCGACTGAGGTTTACTCGGAAAATTTTGTACGTGAAACTGTTCCAAAGGCTTATACCTTTCTTGAAGGGTATGATTTTGGTTGTGGCTGTGTTCACAGTATCCAAACGGAATTTTCTATCTGGACCCGGATTAACCTTGGTGATTCTTCCGGATTTTCATTTGGTTGGAGCCATGGACTCATCCTTGATAAGGACCAAATTGTCAACCTTGAAGTTTGGGCTTGCAGTAAGCCACTTTGGTCGGTTCTGTGAGAGTATGGAAATACTCCTGAGACCAGCGATTCCAGAAGTGGGTAGTGTTGTTGAATTTGCTGGAATCTGTCCAGCCGGTTCATTGTGGTTGAGGTGAGGTCGGGCCCTGGAACTGCTGCCAGGGGCTCGCCTATTAGGAAGTGGCCGAGAGTGAGAATTAAACAATTAGACTAACCTGTAAGGTGAAGTCCGATTGTAATTTTATAAAAG
>JAQFYT010001340.1:0-17001 GCA_034694925.1 Ceratophysella denticulata
CCCGCTCTTCACGCCTGCACTTTCATGCACTAAGTAGAACAAACTGCCAGATCCAATTGTAAGATTTACTGTCTAGTTGCCTGTGAGAATTTCCAGTTTCCAGTTTCCATTCAGAGACCTCAGGACGTGCACACGGGAAGAACGGACCAAGAACTCTGGTTGCTTGTGCCTGAGTCATAAAGAGACGGAAGAGACCGAAGTTCGGGAACTCCAGGAACCGAACGAACGGGAAACGGGCAACAGGAGAGCATTGACATGAACCCCTTCCGTACACCCTAAAAGTCTTCCCTTCCAACATCCAACACACACGGCGAAAAAATCTCATACAAGACAACATAAGAAGTCACAAGTAAGAACCCTACACCCTACGAATCTATAAAGATCTTAAAAGCATCTTCTGTCTTAAATAACCTCGCCCAGGTCATCCTCAACGTTTGGGCAATTTCAAATTTACGGTGTCTGGCTACGTTGTTTGTTGTTTTGTTGTGCGACGTGTATCTGAAGTCTCCAGTCTTGGCTTTTGGTACATATTCCGTCAAATTGTAAAAAAATAATAATCGTGAATCCTATTGCCGAACGGTGACCGGATGTTTGTTTTTTGCATTTTGTCAATTTGTAAATTGTATGAACTGCTGAGTGTATTGTCAGTGTGCAAGTGGGAAGTTAAGTGTGTACACGTTTGCGTCATACGTTCAGTCTAGTCACTGATATGATAGCAGACAATGTTGAATGTTGTAATTTGGGTTAAATCGTTAAATGTTCAATGTTTAGAGTTATAATGATTATGAATGGTGCAAGTGTGTTTGTTGTCAGCTGCGGTGTGTTGTTGATTGTGGAGAGAAATTGAATTTCCGATTTGGAAATTGGAAACGGACTGCAAATACGTTACGAGTCCAATAATTTATAATTTGATAATACATAATACATCTTCAATTTGTAGTGCCCACGGAGAAGAGTAGCAAATTCCAAATGTCCCGGAGAGGAGACTCGACCCGGGTCTACAATGTTGCCGTTGTGGGGCTCACCGGTGAGTAAAACCTAATATTTAACGACTTTATCGATATATTGTTATTGTTTATTGACTGTGATGAGTGACATTATGAGGGAATGAAATGAATGTTTGTTTGTGATTTGTAAACTGAAAGTTGTTTAGTCTAGTTCAGATAGTTTGGTCACTTTTACTTGTAATTAGTAATTAGCATTATTTCATGCATTCTCTTGTCATTGGTAAAATGACTTAGCAAGCCGGCAATTGGTGCAATGTCGTATGCGATACATATTGATCAATGCTCATCTCAATTAACTTTGACCTTTGACTTAGGATAAGTACTCGGATTTGGATACTGTTATCGAAGGCGATCATAAGGGTCGCTATCGATAAGGGTACACCGATCCGGATTTCTTATTTTGTTTCTGATTGATGAACTTACACAACAGCTCAAATACTAATTGTATTGTAAGTACTAGGTCATAGGTCGAATTTTAGATTTTTTTTAAATTTGTAACCCGTTCTTTGCCAATACGACACCCGAGAAAGATATTTGGCGATGCAATTTGCCTCGATCAGTTTTGTTTTAGTTAAAAGGCGACTGAAGCATCAGACAGACTTCTGTATTAAGTGTTACTTTATCAGAATTAATTTAATACTTCTCTCGTTGCTCTTGATTGATCTATAAGAGTTTCAAGGATGAAGTTTACTTTTACATGCATGCAACTTTTGGATTGGAATAGCCTGAAACGCAATAACAGAAGCTATATAAAATTCAGCAACTCGTATATATTATGGTACTTACTTACAAACAAGTGACTCAGCCCTCCCACTCCAACCTAAACTGATAATTGATTACAGTGCCGGCGGATTTAATTTCTTATCTTGTGCTTGCTCTGGTCTGGCTAAAGTTAAGGAAAGGCTTGAACATTGAACTTATCCATACTTAAACATAAAATGAGTACATGAATTATGATTCCAAGTTTTAAGTGATAATAAATTATAAACTAAAATTGGGCTGTGGTATTTGTGGTCTGGCGAGAGATATGTTTGTCATTTTGCAAAAAGGTCGATGCTTTTCTAAATTGCTAAATGCAAGGAAATTGAGGCTGGTTGTAACAGGACCTTGTGTCAAGGGTTACGGCAATTTCTAGACTTCATTATTCATGCGGATTCATGGCTGGGCTCCCTTAAATTCTTTTTCCTGATTGAATTGAGAGAATTGTTTGGTTGGAAAGACCCGTGCTAACAATTGCATGAAAGGAAGAAACTTATATTTTTTTCTTTTGTGTGTGTGCTTGAGTCCTACTCGGACATGGATTTAATCAAACTGCATCACTGAGCAACTTCAACATTCTCACGATTTTTAGAAACTCGTCGACGTATAGAGATCTGTCTGAAAGGTTGGTTGGTGGTGGTTTAGAAAAGGCTCGAGTTTTTCCGAAGTACTGACAGACTCGTAGGAATTCGACCATGAGGCATCATGGAAGAAATAGTTCCGCGAAATTAAATTATACAAAAGGAAGCAGGGTCTTGGTTTTGAAGTACTTGAATGAAGTATAGCAGTGTATGGTCAGGGCGCAAGATCAGCAGAGGTCTCCTCGTTCGCTACGAAGCTGCCAAAACGGGACACAATAAAATAGGCGACAATTTTGTATAGCGTTTTGAGCATATTCTTGAACAATTTCTATTAAACTTGAAACTGATCCCTGTAACCTATGAATTATGTACATTTATTTGGACGTACTATACCTTGATACCTTCTACCTACTAACAGACATTTTCAGCCTGGTACATACTGGTAGCACTGCTATTAATAAATCTCGTCCAGGTTGTACAAGCCATTGACTCAAACCTGTCAATTTCATAGCCCTTTAAGACGTAACAAAGATTAAGTTGGCATAGAGGTAGAGGAAGCCCGCTGAACCTCAGTGGACACGAGCTCTTATCTCATGTTTGCACGAGCACAATGGAAAAAAGATCAAAGGAAACAGCATGGTCAGGATTTCAGAATCCTGGCCTGGATCGAGATTCAGTTTATTTTATAAGCTTCGAAGGCTTAGGAACCTCTGTAGGGATTAAACTTAACCTTGGAGTGTTGGAGTTCTCCACAGTAGTGACAGCGGGCAAATCTAGGGATTCAGTGCAGAGTGACAAAGCATCAATGAGATTCGGGAAAACATATAATGATGGTTTATATAACTCGAGGATGCGCTGCTATTTCGGGAATAAGATTAGATATTCCGTTTTTGTGCCACAGCAGTGCCGGATCTGGTATAATAATTCCATCAGTATCAGTATCAAGCATCAGCCGATGGGATGGGCCCTCGTTTCGTGCCATTGAGTATCGAGCCAATAATGTTGATGTTTTTGTTGTAACGTCAATGTAATAATTCTGTTGATGTCAGCATGGGTAGATGAAGCACATGTGTACCCAGTACAGTAGCAGTGTGCTAAATGTTGTTTTTGTTATATCCATGCCGTGACTCCGGTAGCACAGCAGGAATCTTCTCAGGCTTACTGCCAAGTGCGTGTGCTTGTTAATGTTGAACGAACTGTTGAACACTACCTTTGTAAATAATTGAAATGTACGGCGTATTTCCGAACAATCGCAACATCATAAAGCGAGACTGACCACCTTTGTTTATTAATAGGAATTGCAGCTTATTCCTTGGCGAATTGTGATTGGTATCCAGCGGAGCGGGCTGCTTACGTCATTACATTTACTTATTTATTGTGTCTAATTCTTTTTATCCTCTGCTGGCGCTGACACCAATGACAATTTCTGTATTTGACATTTGACAGTTGTATGGAATGCAACTTGCAATGGTAGTTACAGCTTCCATGGTACACTTATCTTACCATATCCCGTGATCACATTTATTTTTAACATTACCTAAGCTCATGGACATTGGGTTAGGTTAGGTTAAAAGAGGATACGGTCACGGATTGCTTAATACAGATGTAGTATACCGTTAAGTACTACGAAGCAGAAAATACTAATATGTAATACGTCGCCTTGTTTGGGACGACGGATGGGAAATAAAGATATCTCCGGAACCTGACGCGATGCTGTTGGCTTGGCTTACATAGCAGAAGCGAAGCCGCGATCTTGATTCTAGGCCTGGGATCTCAGCTTGACACGACGAGCACGAGGAGTCATGAAAGTCAAAATTCCTAGAGTTCTAGCTCCTAGCCTTTAGCCCCGGAAAAGAGAAAGAGGGACTAAAATTCAAGTCAAGTGCTGCTTTTGGTCTATGGGGACAAGTGACAGAGTCAAGCGTCTTGTCTTTCTCAAGTGACTTCGTGTTGTTCGGGTGTCCTCTTTTTCCTTCCTATTCGAGTGTTTTTAAGTAGCTTGGCAGGAGTCCCTTGCACAATTTCCATAGCTCAGCGTGTGAGGCTTTGCGGAGGACCCAAACCCAAGTACGGCACGCTCTTCTGCATTAAAAATTTTCAAATTACTATCGTGCTAAGCATGCCTGCGTTATATGATACGGAAGTCGGATAATATTGTATCTTCCAGAGACAGTGTCACTTTCACTGGCCTGGCATGGCCTGCAATATAACATAACAACTGGGATTGGGATATTGGGCATATGAGATCAAACCTCAAACTGTTGATTTCAGATGCGCTAATCCTAAGCACAGATAAACGTACTCGCCTAGTCACTAGTCGCTTTAACTAATTGCTTACCTGGTTGGTACGAATAAAATTGAGGTTATCGAACTGAAGAATTATGGGTTTAATATGGAGTAAACTGCTAGCTGATATACAGCGCAGCGGATATATAAATTTGTAGTTTAGCCAGCCTCTACCTAGTATTTTTCGCTTGACACGCTTAATTAGAATACACGCAAAGCTCAGACTCAGTATTATCCCACGCACGCACTGATTGCCAATCTCTCCTTCCCACGCCGAATTTATGTGTCGGACAATGGACTCTGTGCCGTGGAAAATTCCGAATCCCATCTAAATGTTAATTAACATGACCTCGCTATTTTATTGAATTTTCTTTCGGAATCTCGACAATTCCAGGAGTAGGGTTAGAGTTAGAGTAGCAGAGGTCTGAGTTCCAGATCTGCCGGATCCAGACCAGAAGATCTTTAGTAATTATTACAGTAAAAAGCTGACAATGACAAGTTGGTAGGAAATTGGATGAGCTCTGAGCGTTGAACAAACTTAGTCAGGCTAGGCCATGCCTTCCATCCAATGAACGTGAATGTGACTGAAATCCCACTGAGGAGATAATTACATTTTCACCAGTAGTTTCCACGGAGCAAGACGACCTATTTTGCTCCAACATAGACTCAGCTCTATATTAGGTGTGAGAGGGGATCCCTGGGAGCTGGACTATGGAGGAAATTGACATCATCCATCTTGACGATTAATTTCAATGTAGGTATTTACTTCCAGAAAGTTGAGACTTGTGGTGGGTTTCCCTTTCTTTCAACGTGGGGGAATGCCTGGGGAAAAGGCTCAATGTTCAATGTGCCACGCGCTTTCTTCCTTTTCAATGGAACCACACACCACTACCTACTACTGGAGAAAAGCTTTAGAACAACCTGACAAGCTTCTCCCGGTTTGTATCCTGTATGTTCGTACCTGGGCATTTCGTCGCGGACATTTTGACTGCAATTTTTTTTCTTATTGGTATAATATTTGACTTGTGACTTGTGATGACATGCTTAATCTTGCCAGCAGTTCGAGATATGTTGGTTACAAATACGTTTCCACTATTTTTTTGTTGGTTTTGGCGCTTGATTTTGCCAAACTTGAAATCGGTATGAAGGAGATTTAAGATATACCTGTGTATGCCTATGTATGATATGAGCAACAGATTCTAAGGAAATTCGGAACCGTCAATTATGTTTTTGAATATCTGTCAGCGATTCTGTCATATCATATTAGATATTTTTCTGCTGATTCAGTTCTATAATCCAAGCGATTTTGAGCCAAACGTTGGAAGGCGAGACGCCATACCATAACACATAATTTGTGGTATGGCTTATGGACCGACCGACGAAGTGTCCAAGACGAAACTTCCGTAAGCTTTATGGTTCCTTCCGTCCTGGTCGTCAGGAAAGCTTTCGGTTTCTCTTTGTTCTGATCTCTCTTTTCCCTTCTGTTTTATGTACATTGTAAAAGGACTCCTCTGTTTCTGGTACTCATTTGTAAAGAAAAAGTTTTTCTCTGGAAAAGGTCTATCTAGTATATCGTATCCTAGATTTTCTTGAGTTCCCTAGTTTTTGTTTCACACACAGACTTGAAAGTTGTGTGCAGAGAAAGAGAGAATTCAATTTTGAAAATCATTCCTCCTTTTATTTAAAGGTTCTGGAAAAGGAGTCAGACTTTTCACATTCTATTATTGTTTTACCCAAGTTTCGTTGAGCGTTGAGCGTGTTGGAATATTGAAATTGTGGGGTCTGTCTCTTTCTTTCCTTCTCCCCTGTTAACTTATTTAAGTACGATTATCGTGTGTGATCTACCGCATTTTCGGACACATATTACTCTGGTAAAGGTTAGGCTTCAAACAGTCATGTCAGTGTAGGTTTAGAACTTAGCCTAGCCGGAGTCTATAAAACCTAACCTAACGGTTTGAAACCTAATCTAACTAAAGTTCTGAAAATCAGAAAATGCGGTTGATCACATACGATATTGCTACTCGTATTTATTTAAAAGGATGTTTTCTTCTATGCTATGCTTTCACTACCTTCTGCTTTCACTCACTTCACGCCTCTATCCACATCCATCCTGTTGATCGTTGCGTTCTGTTGAATGTTCTGTTGTTTTTGGTTCTGTGAACTTCTCCAAATGAGGGTACTGATATTACTTTGCGATCATGGGATCTCTTACGGTTTCCCTAACCCAAACCTGGCAAAGGTTATGTTCAGGTTTAGAAAAAATTCGCGACCCCGGGATCACACGTTATATTATCATCATCCAAATGGGAATCTGGTTGAGAGTAGTTTTCACTTTGAAGTTTTTTTCCTGGTTGAAGTCGAAAAAGCATGAGAAGAAGCGTTTGACTTTGACTTATCAATCTCCTATTCAATTCCAGATTTTCCGGAAGATGACATGACAGGTTTTTCTTTCCATGAATATTTATTTTGAAAGGGGCTGTGAGCTGTATTTTCGAGACAGGTCTCCTTAATGGCTCTACTTCTGCTTTCTCTTCATGGATTTCTCCATTACTGTCTCATATGACTGCTAGTTGTTGCTTCAGTGAAAAGTTTTGGTTTGGCTGAGTGAGTATCATACTTTTAGCTATAACAGTGAAAACGGGAACTTCAAAGTCATTTAAGATCAGATGCATAAGGATGGAAATTGTCAACTGTCAACTATTTATGTATATGAAAAAAGGTGATTCGCAAAACTTTGCTGCAGCAGAGCAGGCTTACTTCTCAAAAGTTTGAGTTTCGAGTGCGTCATTGAGAACCACTGTTTGATTATGCGAATGCGACTCGGAGGAAAGTGTATATAGTTAATATTAACATTATACTTGCTCTATATGACATTATCAAGATTTTTCATTCTTCCGAGAGCCAATAAAAATAGTTTTTTTTTCAAGGAACACAAACACGAACATTTCGCAATATCTATGTATTATTGACTTCAAAATTCAACCTACTGACGTACTTTTTATTACGTACAATTCAGTAGAGTTATCAAAGAAAATCTAGATATATCGAATAAGCCAAACGTCATTTATTACTTTATTACAAACACACGTAAGGTAAAAAGCATTCTAGTGTCAGTACACGTATTTCTTCTTACTTCCAGCACTTTCTTCACAATGTAGAGCTCGTGTACATTGTTTGTTGTTTGCGTGGAACTATGTAATATAGCGTATGAAGAGTTGAAGAATGCGATATAAGTAGCCCGAAATATTTCTGGCAAATGTGAACTCCAAGAACCAAATTGTTGTAGAGTTTAAACTACTATTAGACAAATATTTGTGGTTGGGTGGAAGTCTGAGTCTCAAAGAACTACTGTTCTGATACGTAGTAAACTAAGATACGATCCTCCTCCAAGTTTAATGTTCCAGTTAATATTGTATGCATGGGAGGGGTTTTGTGTGTCCGACGTCTATTGAGCGGGGTCCAGTTGTGCACCACCAGGTTTGGTTAAGTTAAGTTCGCAATAAGCGTTTGAGTTTAGGATGGCCTCGGCTGTGTTATGTTTTACGCGGTTTTTGAAGCTGTAGATAACATCGTTAGGTTAGGTTCCGATTCTAACCTAAGTTCAAACTTAATATTGGAAGCATAACCTAACAACAATCTTTGAAATTTGAAACCTAACTTTAGCAAAAGTAATATAGTTTCAAAATCGCGGAGACAGACCCCAGAATATGCTATCGATAGCTGTAGCTGTAGGGTAGGTAAGATAATGGTAGGTTTATTTGGTGGTGCTCAATTGTACCGCGCTCAATTGAAGTAGAATCCTTTTGTGTGGTGTGTGTGGCGAAGGAGGCCTGGCCGAGAATCCTAAGTAGCGTAAGTGAGTCTGGGAATGCTGGTAATTAATGAATTACTAAAATGGTCGTTTTCTTTCTACCCTTTGTGCTCGGGAACTACCATACAGGCTCGGAGAAGGAGAAGGGACAAATTGGTGTTGGGAAGTCATGTCTGTGTAATCGATTGGTCCGGTCCAAAGCTGATGACTACTTCCCTGAACACATCTCCGTCCTGAGTGTGACCGACTTCAGTGGTCGAGTCGTGAACAATGATCATTTTCTCTATTGGGGTTACACCACCAAGGCATTTGAGGACAGTCCTGAAATTGGATTCAATATTGTCGAGCAGACCGAGTTCATTGATGATGCGACGTTTCAGCCGTTTAAAGTAAGTCCACTCTCTCTCCTCCGTTTACTTTCCTTCGCTTCCCTTCCAGCAACTTAAGTGAGTACTTATCTCTCGCATTTTGACTTTCAAGTAGGTAGTTGGGGAAAATGGGGGGCTCTTCTTGGACTTTGGGGTATTTCACTAATAGTGCTGAAAAGGTCAATGTTCAGGTTGGCTTCCCGCTCACTTTGTGCACTAATTATAATCTAATCATAAACCTAATAATCTATTCATAATTACCAACGACCACGTGGCACGATTCAGGGCCTACCTAAAACTCTAATTCTTATGAACGCATGGGTAGGAATATTGGGTCAATTACTGCATGTAGAATAGGTTTTGATTAAATTCACAATACATCACATGCATTTGAGCCCTGTCATTTTTTATGAAAGCCGACGTCAAAGCATTGATTTACTAAACAATGTATCATTTTCTTCATTTACCGCTGGCATGTATTGTGTATTTTTCTAATATAAGTGATTCTGGTAATTTAACTAGGTATGTAGATACGTTTATTTCAACATAAAACGGGACCACTGAAACCTTGGACTAGAACTAAGTCGGTTCGATATTATAAGTATGTCTACTTTTCCGGGTTCTATACACGTTGCCCCTGTTTACTAGAAACGCTACAGCTTTACCTTTGAGGGATTATATGTTATGTCACGCTATTTTTTCTAATGAGCTGCGATGAACCTTGTAATTGCGATAAGCACTCGTAATAGTACTAGGGTTCAATGTACTCTATTATAAATAGTCTCTTGAACGTTGGAAGTTCTTTATTAACATCAAGGATTTGCAAGCTGAAGCTGAGGCTTTGGCCAAAAAAGTTTGTGAGTCTGAGCTAACTCGATTAATTTCTATTAGTAAATCAGTTATAGTAAGTACTTCCTTGTGTCGTGCATGGTCATAACAATTACGCTCTTTCTATTAGTTTTCAACTTTTACTAAAAACACAATAATCTTCTTCTGTATGACCTCATTATTTCATACGTACACCCACGTCGTGTTCACGCGGATGGTATAATCAACACTAAAAAGGAGATTTTTAAACTGTGAAATCATCGCACTAGTCACAGCTTGCTTCTTTGAAGAGACATTGCGATATCGCGAATACATACATAGACTGGCACAGGACGAGTTGATGTTATCTCTTAACTAGAGATCACTCAACGTGCTAACGTGCACCGTCGTATTTACATTTGAATTACACACAATGTTACAGCTTACAATCTGCCGGTGCGGCATTACTTACACTTTTTTGCATTTATTTTTACTGGTGATATTAGTCATAGTCATGTTTCATATTTCATAGACTCATGTCTTCATCACGACTTTGTTCAGAGTTAATAAACCTATACAGCAAGGTAAATAGACACTTCACAATTCACAATTCCACAGAATTTTGACAGTCCGAAGTTACTTAGGTACTATCGTTTACAGTTTACAGTGCGATTCCTTCTCAAGAATTTTCATTGATGCGCAATGTACCGGGACCAAAGCCGGGATTGTATACTGTATTTTTATTATCGTTGCCGACCTTAAGTTTTAATTCACGCCGATATCGTTGAAAGATGTGCGATAGCGCAAAATAATACATTGTTGCCGAACAACCGTAGGGTTGGGCGTTATTGTAAGAACTTTGCTCAATTTGAGAAAGAATATTACGCACCATGAGGTTCGCATGGAGCCCAACTATAATTTGCGCTATCGCACGTCCTTCTACGATATCGGTATCGGTGTATATGAAATTTAGTGCAGATGTAGGAAAAGGTTATGAAAGACCCTGTAGAATCTCTCGGGCAGCAGCGGTAGAGCGTACTCTTGTAATGAATCTGTGTTATCTTAACCCACCATGTAATTTAATCTTCGCTGGAGATGTTAAGCCGCTAATGAATCCAATTGTCATATTTCCTGATGCATGTAATTGAGTCCTCTTCTCTTTTTCCTGTCATCCAGAAATCGAGAGGCTTTACGAAATGACAAATATCTAGGGATTTCGCTATCATATTACTTCGGACTGTTGTGAGCTGTAATTGGGTCATCAAAGCTAAGGGACAGATTAACGAAAAGACCGAGATTTTCTCGGAATTCGGAGCATAGTCCCAATTCTTCTGCTTGAAATACGTTTCACTTTATCGGTTCATAAACTCCGAATAAATGCTTTATGTAATAATTGGCATATTACTTACTACTGGCTGACTTGGGTGATCAAAATGCCGTGCTTCGTGCTCATAGCATTCCATCAACCGTGAAAGGGTTGTCGGTTGTTCCTGTATGATTATTAAATTAAGCATAATTATAGGGTGCATTCTACTTGTACGTACAGGGCAGTCTGGTCGATATATATGATGGAAACTTCGTATAGTATAAATGTATGAATAAATCATTCTATATTTGGGTCAACTGGGGGTAAAATTCACTTGAAAATACGTCTCATTTCACTTTCATTTCCCCAAACTATCAATTATAGATTCCGCTATTTTGGAAAAAGTTAAAGGGGTTTGAATTATGAATGAGCATTACAAGTTAAAGCAATCACCAACTATGATCGAATTAAATGATTATTTTCTGAACAGTAACGAACTCTGGTTTTATTATTTGCTCTGCGCACAGTTTTGTTTGCTGTTTGCTGTTTACTCGACTGAATTCAGAGGAAGTACAATTCAGAGGAAGCCTATTTCAAATTCAAATATGTACAATAGAATATATATGATATGATATAATTATAGTGGAATTCAGGAGAGGAGAGGGTTTCGTAAATGTCACGGACAATTGCTTCATTGCCTTTCCGCTCTATTTCCTGTGCCTGTGCTCCTCATGTTCTACTAACTGTGCCTATTTTTTATGGATTTCCAGGGAGGCAAAATGAATGAGCCGTACACTCGGAGATGTGCGGCCACCCGGGTTTTCTCTGCCGAGAAACTAATGTACATTTGTAAGAGTCAGCTGGGAATTGAGAAGGAGTATGAGCAAAAAGTCTTGCCGGATGGACGACTCAGCATTGACGGGTTCCTGCTTGTCTATGATGTCAGTGCGGTGCCAGGTATGGAACATGGTCAGGACTAGCTCTTTTTACAGATTTCCTGGGCGTACGTTCACCCAGGTGATATGGCTTAGAAATGTGTAGGTTACCCTAGCATAGCCTTTGCTGTGTAGAAGAGCAGGCTGAAGGGCTGAAGGCTGAGCTAAATTACTTTCACCTTGATTATTGTTCGATTCATTACGTTTCATTTACAAAGGATTTGTACAGGTCTTCCGCTCTCACTCACCTCTTTTCCCGCGAACTATCGAGTATCAGGTGCATAAGTGGTTCATGGTCATTTCCTATTTGTCGATTTGACGATTTGGTTATGACTTTTTCGAATTGGATCGGGTGGACTCACGTATGACTGACGGTTTGACATTTGGCTTGACATTGTCACGTATTTTTAAAAATTGATTATTTCTCCTTGTGAAATGAGCACAAAGGGACTTTCTCTGAATTTGAACTGTTCAAGCTAGTTAAATTAGTCGTTGTTTTGTTACCTCGAAATACGTTTATCGACCGATAGCAGCATTGTACAATGAAATATTCATTTCAAATACTACGAATAATTATTCATTTCAAATATCAATTACGAAATACAATTCGTCATCATACGAACTAGCGGTCAGTTTGACCTGGTCAGAAATCGAAACGGCTCACAGTCATCTGCGACCCTGGGATCGCTTAAGTACATTGTAACGACAGCACAATAAGACACAATTATAAGTTTAGTTTAAAAAAAAGCATGCGATCCCTTGATTCGACATGATACAAATATCGACGTAATGTCCAAATCCAATTGTCCAAGCCATGACCGGATGTGGGATGTGGAGGACCAGACCTGGCTTACCTGAGTCTCCTGTCCTCAACCAGAGTAAATACCAATAGGCCTACCTCTAATCCTACTCTTCAACCCTAATCCGATTTCTCTTCTGCTTCGCAAACACTCATGGAAAGAGGGATAGTCGTCCATGTTCCATCTGATTAAAAGTTCTTTTTCTCTCAAATAATCCAAAAGGCTCCTTTTGTTATATATTTTCCCTGGGCACTCGGGCCCGAATTTCCCGGAGAGAAATTTTCCACTCAGATCCCGTATCTCATTTCCTCGTCCTCATTCCGGGTAAAACTAATTGATTTTTGTGTGAACTCAGATTCCTGTTTCATGTCCATGTTCTCAATTCTCATCCACAAAGTGGGTTGTAGGAATAATAGCATGGAATTTTTCATTAACCGTAAAACATAAAATCTAAAAGCGTGGGCTCACCGACAAGGACAGGTCGGGATGAAAGAATAAATAAATCATTTCGTTAAATCGTTTCATAAATAATGAAATAAGTCCAGTAAATGTGGGTGTGAGTGTATGTACCTTATACCTTATTCCAATCGATTTGACGCTAAAAATTAGATTTCTGAAATTAGATAATTTTAATAACGTTGCTCTTACTAGATTGTGACTTTGGATCGACTCTTCGAGCGTGAAATTAGTTTTTTAATGTCAAACTTTTTCGGGATTTACTACTTATTCAGTTATATGATGATTGGAAACTGGAATAGTATTAGAACTGAACTGTTAAGAAACTAAGACCTAAGGCTCAGTTTACATTTGCCTGTTTAGTTGTATTCGGTTCAGAAAGGAAACTCAATTTGTTCTCGTTTTTGTGTTGGATTCCGTTATCTGTTATTTGAAATTTTACTAGTTGTACTCTGCCTTTATAGTTTACAATCAAAATCGTTCGTAAAACTACTCAATTTATATAGGAATACTTCGTGCATACAACTGGATGGATAATTTGGTTTAATACTAGTCACAATATTGGTGGTGTACTGTGTACATTACACTACACCAGGCTACCCTAAAATCGTTACTATTAGAACAGCGGACTGGGGAACTATAAAACCCCGAGAAAGGAGGTTAGTTGGCAGATGAAGGTTCAGTGCCGGATCTTATATTGAGCCATAAACTTTTGCCATACTGTAGCTCAGTCACTAGTAGTGATAGGAAAATGCATTTAGTTAGACCTTGGCTATGACAGCATAGCTTCACAGAAGAGCTATGCTGCAGTAGTAAGTGTGGAGAGCAGCAGCATCTGCTGCGGGGTTTTAGGTTTTAGACCGTATGTGACCGACTCTGACTCGTTTTTTTACATTATATTTATTTATTTTTTACCCTGTTTCTTCCTGACAGGTCGTTCAATAGACCGACAGACGGAGTTCTCAGCCGCAATCCTTTCCAATTTAATTCGTACCAAGAAGCCCGTAGTTTTGGTCACAACGAAGAATGATGAGGCTTGTGAGGCGTATGTGAAGGAGGCAGAGAAACTGGTTAATCGGAAGGAATTCCGTCAGCTGGGTATTCCCATTGTTGAGACGTCAGCCCATGACAATGTCAACGTGGACATGGCTCTACTACTCCTGGCCCAACTCATAGATCGAGTCAAGAATCGTCTAAGACCGCTCTCTTACTTGGAAACAGCTCGGAACCGGAAGGAGATGCTCGACTCCGTTTCGGACTCTTTTCAGGCACTTATTCAATCCCATGTGACAGATCATCGAGCGGTATGGGTTCCGGTGTGTCGGGAGCTTCTCAAGTACCCGGGTTTCCAGAGGTAAGAAAAAGCATAATATTATTTCAGACGAGATATACTCATATATAGCCTATCGAAAGCTTGGAAAATCCTTGCGAGGCAAAGGGGAATCGAACCCCAATCCAGTACTTAATTGGTTTACGCTGTAATAATATTCGAATTATTTGATGTGGTCATAACACCAAATACCGTCAAGAATTCGCCACTCTCACCTTGAGGCACAGGAAACGAATTATACAAGCTTAAACTGCATAAGTAGCGCTAATTTCTAGTTAACATGCTTACGGAAAGCAATAAGCTCCTTCATGGTATGAGGATATTATCAGATTTCACCCCAAATATAAGGAAAATCTCGTTAAATCCGTATCCGTAGAACAAGGGGCAACCACCTCAGCTGCTTTCTCCTCGCTTTGGCCTCGCCCACCTTTCTCCGCTATGCAACCTGCAGCACGGGTTTTGAGATTTTGACAGGTTTCCAATGAAGCCTCGTTCAAAAAAGGGGCTAGTTAGAGGGTTTGGCTTTAGAGTCGAACCGTCTGCATCTGAACTTGTGTGTATGTAACTCCAAATCATCCAACTGTATACGCAGAAAAATGGATTTTCTCCGTCTTATTATTCCAACTTAACCAAGTATCCTATATCTGTGAAGTTGAACTGAACCAAGAGCCTAGCCTAATAATAATCTATTTCAAAGTTTCCTATTGTACATATATTTATTCCCAATCCTTCTTTTTGAGTCGATAAGATAGACTTTCGATTCCATGGAATACATTCCTTAGTTCCAAGGGATCATGTTTGTTTATTATGTTCGTTTCTTCCTTCGTAGGAAGACGTTAAGACGTAGAGAAAGCTGAGCTCTTGTTTTATGCAGAGACTTTCTCTTATTTACTCACATGAACGTACATACCTACTAGGTACATTCCAAATCGCTCTTATTGTATATTTGTGTGAAGACTTGAAGACGAGTTCATGTTCAGGTCATAGAACAGGAACAGGATTTCGTGAGCTGGTCTACGGTTGTATTCTATTGTACTCATATCTGAATAATATATTAGCTCATGGTTGTTAGACGTAGGCGTCTTTCTGATAGAAAGGGGTTTGGCCGGGTATTATGTGAAACCCTGCACCGGTGACAAGTGACAAGAATTTTGAGGATGTCTATATACATTTTACACGTCACAAGAACTCCAGTTAAATATGAGGTGTTCAATGTTCAAAGAAATAGGAAAAGCTTTATTATGTAGAATCCAAGAATCCATGCACGCGTGTTCTGTTGAAAGCCTTTGACTAGAGAGCAGCGCTTTAGTGAAGCTCCAAGGAAGTCGTTTTGGCTTTTGATTACCTATGGCTCAAGTCAGTGTAAGCAGCTCAGTTACGCGTGTATAATGCGATTTTAATTATTCTCTCGAGACTTTCCCTGCGGAGTAATCCACCTTAGCTGCTGCCGCTTTAATCTTCAAAGGGTTCCTGTAGGTTCTGCCCGGGTCCTGAGAGGCCAAGTGCCCTATGCTCCTGCTGACTTAAAACGTACTTCGTACTTCTTTGACTTGTTAATTCACATAAGAAAGTTTATATTATTTTTTTAATGTGACAGGTACGTTGAGTTATTTGGGGAAGACTGTGCTCAACGACTGTTCCGACGACATTTGAAACGACTCAAAGATGAGTTTTTATCACGGCGTGAGAGACGGTACTTGGAAAGACTTCCAGAAATCCTTCAAACGCTCTTCCCTGAAACCTTGCCCGAGTCACAGGGTTGGGAAATGGTAGTTCAACGGATCAAAGAACACCCGGAGTGTTCTATTTACTTTGCTGTCGCTCCGTCAGGTCTGGCTCCTGAAACTGATTGGACTTGGGGCTCCGAGTCATCCTCCGAGACGAATATGCGGGGAGAGAACCGGATTCCATTGGATCTCCTGAATACAGCTGAAGCAGAAACTGTAAGACTTTACTCTGCCCGTATCATATTCATGTACGTTCCCGGGATCCCATACTTTTCTCAAACCTAACTTCTAGACATCAACGCCATGTCAAGGTTAGCTTAGAAGAAAGTATGCGACCCAGGATTGCCTGTTGTGTCGCTACCGTACCGACTACCGACCTTACGAACATTTACCAGTTTTCTGCAAGTTTTCTGTCGGCCATCTAATCAGTGAGTACCGCCCTCCACGCGCTGCCTTATTTAAAATGCCCAACACACCACTTCCATTCTCAATCTTCATTTACGGACCTTTCACTTGTGTCTGGAAAAGTCCTGTTGTTTTGTTTTACGCTCGGTTTGACCTACTTTCTTCCTTCTCTCCACTTTTGGTATTTAATTATGCGGCGGCTTTTAATGGTCTCCAAAACTTTCTAAAACAAACGTCGTGGTTTATATTTTATTTCCTGTTCAACAAATTTTATGAAGCGGGAGTGACAGGAGCCACACAACACTTTTGTGCGACACGAGGCCAAAGACGCTTTTTCCATGCTAACTTGATTGATTGATTGATTGATTGACCTTTATTTAAGTGTAGAATTGGGTTACAGCTATATTACTTTTACATAATAAG